>VXBQ01004622.1:727081-786249 GCA_013400175.1 Phainopepla nitens | reverse complement strand
GTAAGGAGAAAATAATTAAACGTTTTGTGGTTTCCCTTTTTTTTTTTTTTTTTTTTTTGAGGGGAGGGTGAGTTTTCAAACTCTCCAGGAGAGGAATGTTCCCATTTTTGATTTATGCCTTGTATGTTGTGTAAACTTGCAGAAAATAGCAAAATTTTTGGTTCAGGAAACACTGTAGTCCTTCTTTTTGTCTCGCCTCCCATATTTTGGATCCTGATACATTTGAGATGGTAATCATGAACATATTACTAGAATGGGGTATTGTTTGAACTCCATGCAACTTAACATGTATTGAACCATGTTATACATCACTTTAGAAATACTCTGTAGAGCTATACATATAGAACTCCTGGATACCCAAAGGTATGGAAGATTCTATTTTGTTTTACCACTGTATCTCCATGTAGTCAATCCTCTTAGGATTGTTGATTGCACATGGATTGATGATGTAGAATTTTATATAAGTTTGACTTGCTAATTTGTAAACTGAGTCAAGAATTGAGCCTTTTGATTTTTTTTTTACACATTACACCAATGTTCCATAAGACCATATTCAGTGCAGTTGAATACATGCGTCCTAGGAAGAATGAGGATTATATACATTAATTAGAAAATAAATTCTATTTACAGAATTTTCTACCTGCAGGGTGGCTTCCCAGTGGTTGCTACGTACATAATTGACTTTTTTTTCCCTTTTTAGAGGGGCATACCTTTAAAGTTTGATCTTCTCACAGTTTCATAGATAATGTTTCCTATTTGGTGGATATCATTGATTTGTGCTTCTTGAGTACAAACTGGTATTGATTCTTAAGCATGGAAATCATTAAATATCCTGAGGCAGCTTTTCATTAATCCCATACTTTATTTCACTGAGTGGTAAAAGGCAACATAATTATGGAACAAATTACTTAAAGGACAAATCTGTACTGAATAATTTCAAGTTCAGTAAGCTAAATAGAAGAAAGAAAGGAATGAAAAAAAAAAAAGAAAAAAAAGAAAGGATATTTGTGTTAAATAGGAACAGAAATTCAAGTGTTTGCCTGAAGTGACAAAAATACAAGTCACCTCAGGAGACATGTTATAGACTGATTTGAGGAAAGTGCACAGGGAGTATATAGGAAAGTTTTATATATATATATACATATGAAGGTATGTAGCCAGGAAAGAGATTAATAACAACCTTTACATTCCATTTCATTAAAACTTTCATGGTAGTTGGCAGAACTGGGAGAGGTAGGCTAAATAAAGGTCTTAGCTTTCAGAGTAATGATGTCTTAAAGTGGCTCCGGTGACAGGTAATTTGAGAAAAATATTGATCAAATTTTTTGTGTCCAATTTTTTTGTGTGTGTATATTTTGCACATGAAAAATAAAGTGGGTGTATCAAGAAATGAATCCAGAAAACACTGCATTACTTCAGCTTGCATGCAGATGTACTGTACTGCTCTGCTCTGCATTGATTGAAATACAATTAAATGCTGCTATCAAAGCATCCCTCATTTTTTTCCTAAGGAATACATAAAATTTACTTAGTACACAGAGAAAAATAATTGCATTTTTACTGGAGATCTGCCAGAACATTCTGTATATGTAAATGCTGTAGAAGTGTTTACTAGAATTTCAGGAAGCCCCTTTGTTGCTAAAACTGTAGACAGCCTTTGCATATCTCTTGAGGAATCCAGTCACTTGCATCTTTTTTATATGTCAGCTATGTTCATTCATTATTTGATTTTTGTAGCTACAGCCCAGACAACATGATGAAAGAAGAAAGAACCAACAGAAAGAAAAAGATGAGCTTTCATATATAGAAAAACTAAGTCACACATTTCAATGAGATTTAAAAGGCAGTGGTTAATTGAAGTTCTTTAATCTATTTTTGTCACTGTATTTGAGGAGTAGTTCATTCTTCAGGCTGAAGAATTAATCTGTCCGGATTTTCAGCCGAAATAAACCTTTTGGACTGAGTTAACACAGCTGTTATTAAGTTTTTGAAGGAATAGCTTACTACAATTTGCTCAAGAATTCCAACCTGATTGGGGTACTTCATACCTCATTTATTGGTTTTTTAGCTCCCATTGATCTATCTGGCCCTCTTTGGTTTGGGATAGGAACTTGGACTGGTTCAGTCTCAGCTGAGCATATCTCTCCAAGGTACAAACAACGGTATCTTTATGGATATTCAGATTTTTTTTTGTTAAGAACAAACAAACCCACAATGATTAATGGGACTGAAAACAAGAGAAAGGCATTACTTTCCTGTGAAATTATCTGTGTTAGGGGAAATAGGACAATTCAGCTTCTGCCTTCTGGATGGCTGTGTTTTGGGGGTAGTGAACACAGGATTTTCAAAATAATGTGTGTAATTGTCTGTGTCTAGCAGTGGAGATGAATGGAAGAGACCATGAAGTACTGTGATCTTAATCTGACATCTGTAACTGGCATTGTCATTCCAGGTGTGAATACGGAAATTCACAAACTTTTCCTTTATTACACTAAACAGTGGTGTATTCTCTTTACCCAGGACCTCCACAACTTTTTTTGTCCACATGGTTTGCTGTTGTTTTTTATTCCTTTTAAGTCTTTGGATACAAAATTATTCTAAATGCAGGCATAAAAAATAAGGTTGTTGCAGTGAAACAGATAGAAAATGTTATAATAACAATATACTTTTAATGCAAAATATGGATATGTCTTATGCGTCCAAACGGCAGATGCTTCGTAAGAGACTAGGTGAAATCACATGGTAATGACTTGTTTTCAACAGGATAAGACATTAAATGATAATCTTAAATTTGTAAAGAAATTGCTCATGTGTGATCAGTTCTCTAAAGTCTGTCATGTCTGAGAGTATGAATCAACATAGGGATTCAAGTAAAATTTCTTAATGAATACAGATTAATTTTATTTCTGACTAAGAAATAAAGAAGGGAAGATAAATGCAGACATTAAAAAATGCTGCTGACTCATCTGTCTGTAGTTACTACTGTGTTTTTAAACTGAACAAGACTGGTGTTAATGCTTAGCATAGAGGGAAACAAAGGAAAACAAAAAAATAATCATGATCCTGAAATCTCATCTATGTCATTTATAATACCTGCCTTTTCTCCTTAAATTTATACAACAGCACTGTGTAAATATAATTTACTTTTCCCAATAGTGCTTTTGTGCAGGTTTTGTGGCAGTGCTGTGAAGTACTGGACCTAAAGTGGCTGTTTTGGATCCCTGAGTTTGTTCATTCAATGTGATCTTGGGAGTTCTCCCAGGGATACTTTGCTAAAATGCTTTAAATTCCTTTGGAGGAGCCTGGGAGGTTGAGTTGTTGCCTCTGTTATAACACTAAGTGGAAGTTGGATGGCAAATGAAAAAACTAACAGTGTGTTTGTAATATTTGCAAAAAAAATTAACACAGAAGAGTTCAGTGCTTAATCCGTTCAATTGATGAGTTCTCTGTAAATCCTGGCCTGAATACATGAGCTATGGAGGGCTTTGGGTGAGAACCATGTCTGTTGGCTCTAGGACTAGAAAGCTGATATAGAGACCTGTGCTTTTCAATCCACTTTGGAGAACTGATCTCGGTATGAGGCCCCTTTTTAAAGATCGTTTTTGTGTGGAGGACCTGTGTGTTTGATGCTGTCACTTGGACAGGGTTGCATGGTCATCTCTGATCCTTTGTAAACAAGAGCTCCCTTGCTCTATACTTTTTTGTTGTGCAAACAAACAAAGATGTAGACTCTTTTCACTAAAGGTAACAAAAATTTGCAGCGAGCACTGGCATTAGAATGAACTAATCTTGAGTCAAGCCAAGAGCAAATGATGAGTGCCAGACTTGATAATAATAATGAGTTGCAAATAAGGTAATGTATCTGATAACATTATTTACTTCGTGCTGTAGTCTTTGTAGAGATTAGGGTGCTATTCTGCTTGATCAATGTTGTAAAAATGCTATAGCCTAAAGTGTTTTCAGACAGAAAAACACAGAAGTCAGCTGCATGAGACTGTATAGAAAGAAATGGTATATCTGGGGAAATCTGTCTGCTGACCCTCTGCTCTGAATCTCTCTGCTAGAGCAGCACTTCCCAACCTGTAAGGCACTTTAACCCACCAGACTGTACAAGCAATAAAAGAGGTTGGAAAATGCCAAGAAAAATTCCAAATTGCTAGAATTGAGTTATGGGCTAAGAAGGTTGTGAAGCACTGTCTAGACCATGGAGGTTATATTTATATCCCAGTTTTGTCTTGACCAGGTCCTGTGAGACAGAAATAATAAATCAGCTGTGTTTTCTAAAAACCTGAACAGTAAAAAGAGTGAAATGAAAATGGCACCACACTGCAGTATACAGTGACATTTCATATTCTCTCTCTACAGAAAAATACTTTCTCCCTCAAAAACACATATCTTCACTTTTTTTTCCGTACACTCATTTCATAAGCCATGAAGTATAAAATCAGAAAAATTAGAAACATTCTAATGATAAAAAATAGATGGGAAAATAGACTATTGACATATTTAATAATCCTCTTCTTGTTTATATCTTTGACTTAACTACATTTGAATAATAATGTACATTCTTGGAAAAGTATTTTTAGCTTTTTAATAACTGTATCAAAGAGCATCCAGAAAAATAAAGAAAATTGAAATGCACGTTACAGTCATAAACCCTTTCAAAGTCCAAAGGGAGTAAATATGCCTAAAACATATTAGGAGTCTAAATGCAAATGTAATACCATTCCAGACTACAGAGCTTTGGCTATAAAAGTTACTGTCTAGCATGTTATTGCCACTAGGGAGGTAAACCAAGACAACTGTAACCTCAGTTTAAATTTTAATAAGAAGTGTCTTCATTGTTTTCTTGCTGTATTAATTAGCATTAAATAGTTAACACGAGCTTGCAGACTTCTAAAAATCTGAAGTTCTGCACATACATTTGATGGCATTCTTATTCTAATTACCCAAAAGAAGCAATCTGAACATGTAGAAGACAAACCTATATTTACATATTTGCACGCCTACAGATATCTCACTTAACTACAAATATATTTGAAAGACTACAATTGCTTGTCTGAAACAAAAAATCAAAACCCAGAAAAAATCAAAATTAAAAAAAAAAAAAAACAACAAAAACCCAAAATGAAACCACCTGAAACAACACAAAAATACCCCAAACAAGACACCATCAACAAAACCCCAACACCACAGGAGCCAGCAAGAGACTTCTGCAGAGATGGAAATGGTTGATACTCTAGTTATAGTAAAATAAACAATCACACCCTAGACCCCAGAGAAGACGAGAGTACATAATAAAAAGGCACAGAAAGACATAATTAATGTTTATTCTGTACTTGGGAGCCATATGTGCCTTTGAAATAAAAATGCCAAACTGAAAAGTTACCAGCAGGGACTGTAGCTGTTAACTGTCCTGGTTCAAAATGCTACAAAATAAAACTCCCGTCTTTGGGAATTTAACAGTGTTGTGCATGTGACATTACAGCTTATCTATTTTTATGGCTAGACACATTTATCTTTGAAGATATGTCTGTGAACAGGAAGTACGGAATATAAGAAAATTATTTGCCTCAGATAAATATTGACTTTAAATATAAACAATATTTTCTGCCAAGGTACTTTTCCATTGTAGAAAGATGAGAGCTGATGATTATGCCCAGTGCTGGCAATTGCAGAGAACCATGCTGGAGTTGCTTCTTCTAAACAGGATCATAGGCTGTTGATTCCATACACAACCTGCCCCCAAATAACTTTAGAAATACTAGAAAAACACACTTAAAACCTGAAAGCATTAAAAACCACAGTGTCATGAAGACAGATCAACAGCTTTGCTATTCTCCTAGATATCACATATAGGGAAATTCCTTAATTGACACCACCTTGCATTAAACAAAAACCAAAAACACTACCACTGAAAGAAAGAAAGGAAGCAAGGAAAAAATAACACCTTAATTTAGGGCATATACAACACAGTTTTGTTTTTTTCAAAGACTATAAAATCAAGGAAATGTTATCTTGGAATTTGGTGTTTAAACATGGTATTTCTTTGCTGAAAGTGATTACTGGTCACATGCTTTAGATGATATTGATTCGGCATTTTCCATGATGGGTATCTTTAAGATGAAGAATTGCCAGTAATAAATAGTGGATCTTCAGTAGAGGATAATCCTGTTGCAATGCAAACATCCTGATGAATCATCATTCATGCAACAATCTATTGAACTCTTGGGATTCACAAATATTTCCATGAATGCCTACCAGTCACCTGAATGCTCATAAATAGCGAATAATGTGGGCTCTAAAAAACAAGCTAAATGAGCTGCCTGCCTTTTTTTTTTTATTTATTCTTTAAAGAGCAGATTCTGAAGAGAGCAAAATAACAAACAAATTAATACATATTTTCAACATAGCGAATTAGGCTTAAGGAAGACGTTATTAGAAAGGAAAAACGACCTGAAGAGCTGTACATTCCTGTAGGTAGTAATTACACAAAGTTGCTTAGTTAGCTATTACTCTTCTGAAAATGGCTGCACGTTCACTTTTAAACAGCAAGATTTCATTTGCTGCTGCTAAAAGGTGGGGCACAAGTAGATGACATGTTATGTCTTGGGGAATTTCGTTTGAAGAGCAGTACTATTTGTCAAGTTAAAAATCCAGAGAAGAGAAAAATAGAGGACAATGTTTGGGAGGTAAAAGTTGAATTGACTGAAAATAAAATGGAACGGGGAAAATGTGACAACACAATTATTTGGTTTCAAAACACTGACTAGATACATGCGAGTGAATACTGCTAAAGTATTTGTAGCTATAAATGTTTATTTTGCTGTAGCACTTAGAAAAATGAAATGGGGCAATGGTAGAGATAGTATATCATACAATAGAATAATGTTCATAAGCATTTCCAGATACATGAAACGTATTACCTATTGGATAGGATTGATAGTAGTTGTGGCTCAGGGCAACAAAGGAACTGCTAAAGCAGAACTCAATAGTCTGCCCTGTCTGCTGTCTTGCCCTTGACTATATGACCACATTTATGTAAGATACCATACAATGAGAGCTATATGTCCATACAAATCTGTTTCTCTAGGGAAAAATATGAACTAAATGAAAAATATCAGTAGGTTCTTATTACATGAATTAGAACTCAAGATAATCTAACACACTAAAAGACTGAATGCAAATATGTAGTTTACCAAAAATGCAAGGTGTAAAAAGAATATGAGTATAGGCACAATGGAGTATAAGAAAAAAAAAGGACAATAACAGTTTTTGTTGCAGTGTGTTTTATCCTCAGTAGTTCACTCCTTTTTCTCCCCTATGTTGTTGGTTTAACCTGAACTGTACCCTCTTACCCAGTTTTCAATCCTTCCCTAAGCCCACCTCTTGCTCCCAAATGTTCCCTGTCAATCCCTCTTTGTGCCAACCCCCTGGCCTGGAAATCCCCTAATCCTTGAGGCCCCATTGGTTTGTTTAAATTGTTCCCTCCCCTTGTGTTTCCTCATTGGTTTCAGTGTTGTAAACCCCGCCTTATGCTCCTCCCCTCTGTTCCCTCTATTCATTAAGAATTTGTATCCTCCTCTAAAACCTCCCCTGTATAAACGTCCTGGTACATCGATTTTTTTATTTATTTTTTTTTTTTAATTTGGGTCTCTGGACTGCCCAGAGGGTAGACTCCTTTGGAACCTGCAATATAAGACCTCTCCCTCGTCTTTACTGCTGTCCTTGGTGCTGTAGCATATCAAGGTGCTGTAGAGACCAAGCCTTGCTCTACTGCTACTCAGACCAATCTTGGTCAGAGAGCAGCCACTCTTGGGCCTGGTGTCAGGAACCTAGCTGGAGTACTCTGGCACTGCATCTAGTTTCCTCTTTTAAATAGACTAAAATTGGGAAGGTGTTTATTTTTTGGTTGAGATGAAGGCAAAGACAGTGTATGCCTCTCTGAATGTAACAGAGTATTTCAGTTCTTTTGTGCTGATTCTCTGTTGCCTTTCTGAGAAGGTCATTTTGCAGTGATAATTTCATCTAAGTACCCACTTCTGTTAGGATTTGTCCTTTTGTCCTTTTTTGTCTTTTTTTTTTTTTTAAGACACTTAAAATGCTACCTTTGTTGCAGCCAATTAATCCTAGTAGTTTGAGTATTTTATTGACTTCTGCAGGCAGTGAAACATGTATGAGGTATCAATAACTACAGATTTCTCTTACTAAATAAATTTTCTCTGTTGAATATTTATGGAATTTGTTGTTAACAGACAAAGGAGAATCTTGTAAAGGTGGAAGACAGATGAAACTTCTTTCTCTACTTTTCTCTCACAAAACAGTTCATCTCAGCTGTAGGTCAGAATACAGCAATCTTAAATCTTGCCTGAGGTGGGTGTAGTTCTCTTAAATCAGATGCAGCAAGCTTGAATTGAGCCAGTTTTGTGAGGACTCTTTATGCCTAAAACAAAGGTCAATGTTAAACTTGCCGTGAAGAATACATAAAATCACTGAGAACCAGCAGGTTCTCATAGTGCAGCCCTGATTCTGCACTTCTGATTCAAAATGTGTCTACTCAGTAGCTGTCAGTAAAATCAATCTAGGTCAACCTCCTCAGCCATAAGATGTTGATAGTTTGAAAATCTGTCTGTTGCCTTTTGCTCCCAGTGTCTGGTTTTCAGGAAGAAGACGTTCTAAACATTTTGGCCAGAAGAATTGCTCAGTACTAAAAAATGCTTTCCAGAAACTTAAGTTAACATATTGGACTATAACACCTTTGCTCAGTAAGCAAAAAAAGTTGTATAAGGTAGACTGGATAGCTAATACCAATGTCCTTCTATTGCAGATAATGGTAGAGTATAATTACCTTCATTAACAAGCTCAACTTCATTATGAAACAATTAGGTTAGTTGGGACTTTTTTTTTTTTATTTGCTGATGCTCTTGGGCAGCTCTTCAAGGATGTTTAGAAATCCTTCTAATATCCAGCTTTATTTCTTTCATGGGTAGTTTATACCTATTTGCTTTGTGTCCTTTATGTTAAAGAGTGTTGAGTTTTTTTCCTCAGACTCCCAGATCTATTTATAGATAATGCACTGATTGTTTCCTAGTAATATTTAACAAATTAATAGAGAGATAAGTAGTTCTTCTGGATACTTAGGATATGAAATAGCGTTTTATTGCAATGTCTTCCTGATGCTAAATGTTGAAAAGGGATTTGCTGCAGCTTGCTTGTGCATGTCATGTTCTCTAACTTGTTTAATGTTCAGGACTGTGTATCCCAAAAGTTTGGCTGATGTTCCAGCCCGGAGATGCCCATAGTTCTGTGTGCAATTGAGAGGGACCATCCCTTCATCACACCTTACTCACTGGATGGTTAGCTGTAAGGGGATGAAACCTCATTTTTACCTGAAATGAGCTAATTTGTTTGTAGGCACTGCACAGTACAGACAAGGAACACGACCAGTTAAAACAGCAGCTTCTTTGCTGTTTTTCTTCCTTTCCATCCAGTGTGCTCTGTTCTGTCACTTAAAAAGTGCTTGTAAATATACATATTTTTTAATGTTGCTGTAAATTGAAGTTGTTTTTTTTTTTTGTGGCATTGTTGCAAAGTGGCATAGGTTGTTGGCATTTTTTTGTTTGATGGGCTGTTGTCAAACATCTTCTATTGAACATCCATTAAAAAAAACATTAAGGTCATTCTCATTTTTTTCTGGTGAGATAGAACAATAACTGATTGTTAAAATAAAAAAATCTTTTAATCTCAGAAGGGTTTTAACCCATCCTACAGTCTAAATCTTAGTAATTAATTGGTAGTGACTGATTTTTTTTGCACATATATATGGGTTTTGGAGTTGATCACTTACAAATCAAGAGTAGCTGTGGTGGTTCAGATGAGACATTTGTGTAGTTCAGAAAATGCTCTTCAGCAGCATCTCAAGTAGAGATAAAGATGTGTGCAAGGACAGAACTAACATCACACTTCACCAGATCACACTCTAAACATTTGCATTTGCAGAATAACTAGCATGGACCTGTTTTCCATGTGTTAAGACATAATGGACTTTTTTACAAGGATTTAAAGGTACACCCCTATACTCAACAGTCTATATTTAAAATACTTTTAATAGTCTAGTCTCTTGCTACACTTTTGCTTTATCTGACAGTAGTAGTAGTGTAGGGGAGGATGAGGGGGAAGAAAACAGGTAAAATTAGTGAGAAATTATGTGTGGCCTGTGGAGTTTTGACTGGTGATCTGTAGAGAATTGGCTGGCATGTATGGAAAATGCTGCTTGTAGTGAAGTTCCTGAAAGAAAATGGAAGCATATGGAGCTGCAGACTCACTGGCTTGGCTGAACAGTGAGTTAGCCCCATGTTCTTGTGCCCTGAGCCAGACCTGTTATGGAAGCTATTATGACTGATCTTAACAATTGTTCAGTGCCGGTTTCTGTCCAGTCGTGTGTGAGAACAGTTTGAGAAATCTTGTAGTCCATACCATCTGATCTGTGCCATTCTACTTGGTGGCAGTTTATCTGCTCTATCCTCCTCCTTTATATGTCTTTGTTTTATTTCAGCTTGTTTTGTTAGGACAGTAAGAAACTATGAAGTGCAAACAAAGCGTCTTGATATATTGACTAGGCTGCTTGATTGCCTGCTGAAGGTCCTAACTGTGTTCTTTAAGATGAATTCTGTATTGTATAACTATACACTTTTCCTCATCTCTTAATATTATGATCTCAATGTAGTGCAAGATGCTTTGTTTTGATTCTCCTCTGCAGGCTGCAGGAGGACTGAGAATAGTGATATCTGAGACAGTTAAGCCTTTTAACTGTCACTTATTTGTGTTTTTTTTTTTTTTACAAGTTTAAAAAACATAAATTAAAAAACGCAAAATGAAAAGAAAAAGCTGATGTAGATTTTAACAGGGAGAAAGAATAGAACAAAACAGTTAAAGGAAGTAGGTAGGGATCCACATCTAAATAAAATGGAGAAGCAATAGACGAGTCTTGCTTTACAAAGGAAGACTGTTGGCATGCCTTAAAGATATCTGGTGGTGGATTTGAGCGTTCTGTTAACTGTAATATTTCTTGTCAAAGAAAGATTAAAAGGTTCATAAAAATTCAATCTTTGTCAAACTTCTTAAAAAGACAGATTTCTGAAAAAAAAGATGGTTGTAAAAGGGTAAGGTTCCTTGAAAACCCCTTGTTGCAGAAAAATTTGTTTAGTGTAGAATACATATGAAAAATAAAAGGTGGCCAAGTATGCATTACCAGTGGCAGTTTCACATCTTTCAAAGGGACGCCCACTAGCAGTATCCTGTTTTATTGTGGAATTTTCATAAGATGTTATGAAAATAATGCTAGAGATACACAAAATTTTAACAACCAAACCACAAAAAAAATTTGTTTTAGAACCTGTGTGCATCCCTTTCCTGGTGGGCATTGTTGTTGACTGGAGGAACATAAGAAGTATAGACAACATAATCACAAGGACAAACTTATCTTATGACTTTATGTAGCACAGTTAACCTTCCAAAAGAGTTAAGAATGAGAATTTACAAAAAGCATGTGGCAAGAGCAATAAACTAAATTGGAGTCAAAATTTTGTCAGAATTAACATCTTTGAAAACAGCTGGTGAAGAATGAACAGTGTTCCGGAAAGAATCTTTCAGATGGAGAGAAAATGGCTATTGGTTTGGTTTGGTTTGGTTTTGTTCTGTTTTTGGATTTTTGTTTGTTAATTTGCTTTTATACTATGGGAGATTTCAAGAAAGAAGTAATATCAAGACTAGAGGAGCTTTCACAGGATTAAGCAAGTCAGGAGCATCTTGAAATCAAAGAACTTAACAGACTAAACTGAGAGTTTCTAATTGCATACTGACTTCTGTAGCCCTTAATAAATGGATGGCCTATTAAATGTTAATGAAGAAATTGTGTATCTTTTAAAGTAAGCTGCAAGTTCTTAGCACAAGAATTTGAGGACAGCAGTTGATCTGTTTGGGGCATCTATACAGAGTCTTTGAGCCTTTCTATGAAAAACAAATAGTTTGAGAAAAAGTCTCAACCAAGATACACCTTAAAATGAATCAGGGGAGGTGAAGCAGTAGACCTTCAGAATAGAATTATGTTTTATTTATTACTTATTTGTTTATTTAATTTACATTATATCATGAACACAATCAAATGTTACAGCAAGACTTTACAAAAATAGGGAGGCTGGAGAGACTCTTGCCTTAAGGCCAGGTCTTGACTGCAGCCTAGGGCTTTGTCATCTGTTTCCCTAGGTCCTCTTTGGTTCACTTCACAGTAGTTAACCATACTCAGATCCTAAAAGGCATGACTAGGAAGCTAAAATTTAATGAACTGTAAGTTCATAGTGATAGTCTGAAAAATACTTTTCTCTGAAACATATGGCCTGATCGTATTCTGCCACCTGGACTTTCAGAGATGTGTCAGCAAAAGAATGAAAAGCAGACTCTACTTTTCACATGGCTATGGGAAAAATACAAAGAAGAGTCTTCTTTCCTCTCCAAATCTGCTAATTTGGTTCTTAATGTGCAACAACTTTTGTACACACTCCAAGGCACTTTAAAATATTAGGTAATGTGATTAGAGAGGTAATTAGGAAACTGTGTAATAATGGGATGAGAGAGAGCTGATGTTTTAAAGCATGTACATTGTAATCAAAGCTATTTAATTCCATGAATAAATAAATCAGATCAATTTCTTCTTGTAGAGATAGTTCATGCTGCAAGTGAGCTTGGATGCTTCGCTTTGAAGTCAAAGTGGATAAATGAATCTTTATAGGACGCAGAATTCATTCATTCTCACAAAGCCACCCAAAAAACCAATTCAGAATGCTGTCTGGCAGTGGGTCAGCACTACAGCTTGTAAAGCTCTTTGAAAAGAATGAGACACACGTATTTTTTGGTAATAACAGCAGCAGAGAGCTTGGGTACAAACTCTTACATACATGAGAAAAGGAATAAACAAAACCTGTCAGAATGGATGGAAACCTTTAAAATTCTTCATGACATGAGAAAACATGAGGTTTACTGTTTAAGAACGTGCTTTGTTGACATAAAACCTTGAAGGGTTTTTTCCAGAAATCTACATTCTTGCAGCTTGCTTCTGCAGTTGCTTTTGAATTACTTCAATCTCTCTCTTTTCCTTTGTACCGTGTTGACAGTGGGGTGCATTAGGTGATCTAGGACATTCTCTGGATGCATTAAAGATGCTGCTACACTTTCTGAAGGAGATGTGCTTCTCTAGACTATTCACAGGCTATTTCCTTTGCTAGTTATTAGCCCTTTTCCCATCTACCTTGAGCCTTAGTTTTAGTTTAGGCTTGTTCCTGTGTCCAGATTTAAAAAAGGAAAAAAAAAGAAAAATTACTGATTGTTGGGAAGTACCATGAGGCTGCAGTTGCTTCCAATAGCTACCATACAAATGCAGTAAAAAGAAATTATATTTTCAAAATTACAAAAAATAAACTTTTATGATGGCACAAAATCACTGAATTTATCATGTCCACAAGAAAAATGTTAGTGAGCAGCTCTTTACACTCTGCATGTAATGTGGAAAATATGGATAAGGCTTTTCTTACTTGCATATATAAGATCTTGAGACAGGGCATTGCAGTTTCAGTTGACTGTAGAGGGTGTTACCTAGCATATGCTGTGCTAAGTAGCATCCAAATAGCCCAGATTTTAGTTACTATGGAAAATCACGCTGTTGCTGACATGAGAAATCTGACCTAGGAAAACTGCATGTCTCTATACAGCTTGTACTAAAGAGAGAAACCTATTTACAAAGAAAAGTCATAAATCCATAACGTATGGAAGTGAGAAATTACGGCACAGGATGACATTAACACAGGTTAAAATACAATTGCCTCCTGAGAATTTCTGAAAATTTGTAGCTTTCTGAGAAGTGTTTCTGAGAAGACATTCCTGTTGATGTCAGGAACAGAGTTCATTTAAAAATGTATGAAATTTGAGCTGAGGTCCGATTCTGTGAATTGTCGGGTGCCACAAGCTGTTACTAGGCACCTTGAGATGAAACTGATGTGCATCAGAATAGAAAACTCTCACATCTCACGGGGCAGGGCCCTTGTCATCTAATTTCCAGGACTGTGATGATCTGGGACACACCACTATGCACAGAGAGAGGCAATGGCAGATATTTTATTGCCATAAACAATTAATGAAGTCTCTTTGCTGTTCAGAGCAGGGAATTTCATACATTTTTTATTCTGCAGAACACTGAATCTTATCTTTAGTTGTACTTCCGGTTAAAAAAGGAAAAAAAAAAAAGAGAAAATGAAAATTAATAGCAGATCTAAATTACTTTTAGAAACACTTGTGGTAATATTGGATTGCTATGTACAAAGACAGTGGGATGGGACTGCTGGACGGCACTCCTTGAGCTTTTATTTTGGCATCAGTCTCATTACAAGGTGAGCCACAAAAGGTGTTGACAGCTCATGCAATAACAAGTGCAGCTGAAACTCTCTAGGTTACAAGACCTTTTTAAAAACTTTCTAGCCAACAGAATAATGTTAAAGCTGACAAGCATATGCTCAAGCCAATTAGTAAAGTTACACATACATCTCGTCTTGAGCAATGCTTGCTTAAAATGGCTTAAAAAATGGATAAAGCTTCATTATTAAACTTACGTTTTTCTATCATCTTGCCTACCATATTTCCTAAGGCCTATCTCTGCACAGCTCACTAACACTGGCTTACTGTTTCTTGTCCTTGCATCTTCAGCGTTCTTGCATTCTTCTCGCCTGAGATTTGCTTTCACACAGCTTTCTGAGAGTTTTCTACCTTCTCTATTTCCCTCAATAGATTTATACCTTTTCTATTTCCCACGTGTTAAGCTGCATGTTGGAGTTTCCATGTAGAATTTTCATTTGAAATTTTTCAAATTATGAACACCAAAACGTCTTCTGTACTGTTTAGTTTACTTTAGTGCTAATTTAGTAGTTTGAATAAATGCAAATAGGGCTTGTTTATAGGAAAACAGCACACCATTAATGGAACATGCATTTAAATGATACTTTTAACAAAACTGTATTTCTTCTGCCATGGAGACACTATACATTTCTGCATTTCCCTAAAACACTTTGGTATTGACGGTATACTTTTTTTGATATCCTCTTCTCAAGAAAAAGATTAAGCATTTACAGATGGGAACACAGCATGCAGACTTGAGTCCTACTTATTTTACACTTATGATTAGAGCCAACAAAATCAGTGGGAGAGATACAGGAGTGGAAAAAGGTACTAATCTAAAAATATTATTACCTATAATTGCTTGATAAATATTGTTAATACATTTTGTGTGGCAGCAAGACTTGCTGTTAGCTGGCTGAGCTAGCTTGCTATATGTGTTTAATTCTGGATTTCAGTGTGGGTCAGAAACATGAAGAGATAGATATAGTGAGGAAAACACTGTTGTTAAGTTATCTGACTGTATGTTTTTAATATGTGCATGACTTTTCAGGCGCTCTAGAGAGTGAACAATATTTGGCATGCTCCCAAAAGATGTTAGGTGTTTATGCAGGAAGGGAAGTAATGGATACATTCACGGCACACAGTGCTTTTTTGTTTGTTTGTTTTGTAGATTTTTTTATAGCCACCATAACTCATGAATTATGAGTTCCTTCACTTTCTGAGTTTCTAGTTATCATAAGTAGTAGTACCTGAAGGGTACTGTAGTTTAGCTGTAGTAGAGCATTACAACCCATGTAGGTCTTAAAAAACCATGGTACACCATAAGGAATGACTACTGTTTCCAAATCTTGATTTGATCTTTAATGTGAGTCCTAAATTGCACTCTCCTACTTCAGCATTATTTATTTATATAGTGTTAGTAACTGAGCTGAAAGTTGGACATGGATTGCCAGAGACCTTCTCTAGTTTACTTTATTCACTGTAGCATGGTTTCCTGCTAATAGTCCTGCATCTTACTAGTGAGACCGAAGCACATTGCAGATGAATTTTTGGGGCCAGGCTGATAAGCTGTAGATGATCTCTTCTGTGGGAAGAGATCATCATTCATGAGAAATGGAGTAGTTCTGGAAATCTGGTACTCTCAATACAGCAAATGGACCCCTGCTAGATGCAAAAAACAGCTAGATATTCTGAAAGGGAAAAAAAAAAAAAAGTGGAGACTTTTCATGTGACATTGCTCCTTGCTTTCTGGTTACATATTTTCAGCAAAAGTGGAATTTTTTAATCAAAATACATATTTTTTGACATTTTTAACTAAAAATGGCTTTGTAGCTCACTTTGACAATTTTTTTTTTTTTATAACTCACAAGGCAGTTAAGTAATGTTCTATATTTACTGGCCCTGGGGCTTTGTGTGGTTTAGGCAGTCCCCTGTCATTTTTCAAGCCGGTTTTACTTCTCTTCATGACATGTCTCCTAGAAAAAGGAGATTAGGAGAAGTTGTGCACATAATAAATTTTTAGTATATTTTTCAGTGCTAAGGCTCTCTATTGGGTCTGTAAGTAGACTTCGTGTTGTGACAATTGTGCTGTATCAGATCTATAAGTTTCATTCAGTGTTCAATCAAGTAAATGACTGGAATCAAATCCAGGAATAAAAAGAAATTTGTAAGCTTTAATGTTTTTTAAAAATAGCTAGCATAATGCATAGTGATAAAGGCAAATAGATAGTTCTTATTTCACACTATATTACATCAAAGTCCCTCAGTTTTCCTGTTTTAGTTTGCTATTTCTGGAATTTTTTTGTTTTGAAAAACTTTTTGTTTTGTTATACTTTCTCTAAAATTTTCTCTTTCCTATTTAGTTACTTCAAGTGCCATACCTTCAGAATTTCTAAAAAATGCACTGCCTATAGATCCCAGACTCTGTTAGTTTGGGTGACTTCTTAAACAGTAGACATCACAAGAATAAATTGCATTTCTGACTTCGGAGCAATGGAGCAAGATCACATCTTTGGTGAGTAAGATTGTTTTGGTTTAAAATAGAAAAATTAAAAAGTTGTCTGGTTACAGCAGAATTATCTGATATGTTCTTATTACTTCAATCAATGCTGTAGATTTCATGCCAATGCCTATTCTGACCTATATGAGGTGAGCACCTGACCTTTTCATATTTTGCGAGCTACTGTTTTACAGGATTGTTTTTCATGGCAATATCTAAATTATTATGAGATATATAAGTCAAATCTGCATGCCAATAATTTAGAGTAGTCATGTTTTAAGAAAATTAGAATTTCATTTTACTTCACCTAGAAGCTTGGAAACATATTCACTATTAACTTAATTATTGTTAAGAGTAAGAATAAACCTTACAGTAAAATGAAGTGTTATGCACATTTGCAGTCGTACTAAGAATTTGTCGTCTATAACTTTTAATTTTATGTTTTGAGCTAAAGCTGAAGTCGTATTTTTGGCTTAGTCCATTTACAGCATTTCATACAGCACATTTCACAAGTCCAAAGTCTCACAAATGCAGAAAGAAGGGTTTGCTCTTAAAATGACAGACTACTTCCATAAGCCATTTCTCTTATGGAAAAAACAGATCATGTCATCTTGCAAAGTACAGCATCAGTGCCTGAAAAGAGGATAACACATAGCAATTGTTTTGGTATAGCTACCTCTGTTTCTTTGCGCACAAGACGGCAGGTTTCGTTTTGCACTGATGAGCTTGTCAGAAAATGTGGAATGTTTCATTTCATGAACTTGATACTTAACAGTCTCATTGGTGCTATTTTTTCCTGTAAAGTTTTAAAGTCTGGATAGGTTAACTGCTCCTACAGAGTCAGTAATTCTCTGGTCCTGTGTTTTTTTCTGTCTACAGAAGACCAATATGGCAAACTGATTTTTCTTTTTTTTTTTTTTGGATGATTCCTCCATTTTTGGTAATCTACAATGCAATCTCTTTGGAATCTTACTATAACAAATTATATTGAGAGATATAAATTATTCTGCCAGAGTGGCATGATCTGTGGCATCATAGGCACCTATGTGCCTGCAGTGTGGTTTTGGAAAGTCTCTTGAACTTCATGTTTGGTTTTCTGTACTTTGGACTTATTTACTTTCAGTTTGGAAAACTCCTTAATGTCTCAGAAGAATTCTCTCACCAGAATCTGCCAGGTCTTGTAACTTTTATACTAGGGTAGTAATTAATTGATAGTCTTTTAAAAAAAAAAAAAAAAAGAAGGACAAACAAAGACACAAATCTGATTTTTTTAGTTTGTTGGAGGGGAGGGCTGATTCTGTTTTAAATTGTTGCTGATTTCATGTGTATGGAAGTGTACATATATGAAAATACAAAGTTCTAATGCTGTACGCCTATAGGGATCAAACTAAACATAGACTTCTCTTACAATAGCAACAGAGCATTTCTACTATTTATTATATAGTTACTGTTTCTATCAAAACAAGACATGTAGGAAGTTGGTGTCTTCAAAAATCCCAATGGGTGGTATGTTTTGCAGCCTTTCCAGAGCAAAGGAAAAAGCTTCATGTTAAGGGACACACTTGACAGTATTGAATGTTTTAGATCAATATCAAAGTTATAATAAACATTTTTATATTCTGGGAACACAGCAAATTTTCTGGGTTTGGGTGAGCAGACTTTTAGTGTCACTTGAATTTATCAGTTCAGAAGCACTGTGAATCAGTGGCACCTTTTATATTTTATTAGCTAAACAAACATGAAGTACTGTTGTGGCACCATTTTGAACCAGGTGCAATCCACTGAGAACCCAAAGCTTGAGTTTAGTACCACTGGGTTCAGTGCAGCTATCAGTATTTACAGCAGACATAAAATTTAGCTTCCTCTGAATTCTCTATAAGAGCTTCACTCTCAAAAAAGATTACAATCTCTCTACAGGAAAGGAAATTTTTAGTCCTCTCATTGTGCTTACTTTTCTTCAAATTGCTTTTCAAGTACCTGGAAGATTATGTACTTATACTGCACAAGGACCATTCTTAAAAATAAGTAACATAATTATCTAGTTAATCAGACAGAGGTGGGTTTTTTATTTTTCTTATTTTCATGCTATCTGCTTTTTTTTTTTCTTCTGAGTTAAATTTCAGCCTTCATCTCTGCACAAAAGGTCTTGTTTTGTCCCCTAAGAGGGCACAGCAGCTATAGGCACATATTGCAAGGTAGATTTAAGGTCCTGTTTTCTGTGAGGAAATGAGCAGGATTCAGTAAGTAAGTAATTCTTAGATTAGAGAAAAAAATTTATTTCTTACATATGTGTTTTGAACACCATATAAACAGCTGTGCATCCCAACATTTGTGATGGGCTAGTGGGCAACTGCTGACAACACAGTGTTTTCAGGTTCAGAGAGGCAGAACATATCCATCCTTGGAAGCCTATGCAGCTGGCCAGCTCCCAAGACCAGATTGAGATCTTATTACATGACACTGCTTTGGACAGTAGAGATTTATTTTAAAATGCTGCCAATGGGAAGTATGTCAAAAGCACTTCTCTACTCCCTCATAATGACAGCTGCAAATTGATATCTGGATCTTCCACAGCTGTTTGGAGCTCTTTGGCCTTTCTGTGTGAGAGGGTCACACTGGGCACACATGTTCCTTTCTGACCTTAAAATTAATGGCCTCTAGAGGTAAAAAATGAACGTTCAGTCTAAGGAAAGCAAGTCAGATAATGCATGTTGCAAGTATGCTTTAGAGAAAACAACTCAGCTTGAGTGAGTTTGAAAATGGAATATAATAGCTACTATTTTTTTACCAGGTATGCCTTTCATCATTGTGTTAGGTAGAATAATTGACGAAGATATTAGGGAGAGTAAAAAAAGGTAAAAAGTGGTGCTCTTGGTGCACTTCCTTACTTCTCTTGAAAATTTAGTTTTATTAACTAAATAGTCCAAGTGTTCTTTTATTTAGGGCTTGAATATTTTATCTTCAGTATTTACCTTTCTTTCAGTGATTTGAGTTTTTAATGTTTTATTTTCTTCTTCTTTTTTTTTTCTTTTTACATTTTATCAAGTGTGGAACAGTGACCTGCTTGCAAAATACCTCGCAAAATCCTGAGAGTTCCTTGAGTAATACATTTTTCAGTTTGGTAGTCAGATACCAGTCAGTAAAATATTAGGGGTCAGGAGACTCATAAAGGGAATGACTTAAAATTGAGATAGGAAAGGTGGGGTGGTTTTCCCTTAAAAAAGATCTTTCGCTATTTGAAATTATATTTAGGTAAGATTGTCTCTTTATGTAAACACTTCAATATCACACTTTTTCTGTAGTTCTGTTCGGAAGAGACGAAATATTATATATATTTTATTTTTCTCAACTGTCAGAATGAAGTGTTTCTCTATCTTCAAAAACTTTAATCTCTGTATTTTAAAGCTGAATTCACAAATAGGCTTATTCCTCCCAAAGCTGAACTTCTTGATTAATTTTCTATTTAGTAAAAAAATTTATCCATCTATCCTGGGAGCCAAATGTACCATTGTTCCAGCATAATTTATTGGACTGTTGTAGTTATCAGAAAGGCCATGGAGCCTGGCACAGAGCTCTGGCATGTTGCCAGCATTAGTTAGAAACTCAATTTCGTAATTTCGTATGTGTTAAACTGTGGTGAAGTTGCACTTTTTATAGGGTTGAATTCTTTTGAATTTTCAGAATTTTTATTTAAGAAAAAGAAGTGAGGAAAAGAGAGATTGTGAGTATATGTCCAGATTTTCTTTTATTTAGGACTTGAAAATGTTATCTTCAGTATTAACCTTTCCTTAAGTGATTGTAGTGAAGTGTTTGATCATATTCAGAGAAAGAATTTTGAACCAGCTGTCTTCCTTGTGTGACGTTATTGACAAGAATCTTTCTGACTTATTAGGACCAGGTTTTAAACTTAACATTGAAACTCGAAAAATTAACATTTTTAATAGGGTTTCCACAACAGTGGTAGATTATTTTTATCTTTAAGTACTTCCCTTCATTTCTAAATACCAGCTCATATGCACTCCCACAAAAATAATCAGATTTATAGTCAAGATTCTGATGGGAAGGAGAGACTGGAATTTTTACTGGAGGTTTGCAATTTTCTCTGGTTTCACTGTTGGCAACATCTGGACAGGACCACTTTCTCCTTCCTGTAGTTTTCCAAACCTATTCTCACTCTTCTTTTACCCCTTTACTTAGGCTTCACTAGATGAGCTGCCTACAGTCAGGGATCCATTCCTGATGGAAATTTTGACACTATTGGTCAACAAGCACAACAGTTTGGATTTAATCTTTCCCCTCTGTCTCTTTATTCTTATGCTATTTAGAAAGGTAGATATGTAAAGAATTTAAAATCTGTTCCTTTTGAGAAATTAAAATAAACAATTATAAAATTAGATAATAATGCATTATATTGAAGCTAGAGTAAAAATAATTTATGTTAGTGTTAATTTTGTTTGAAGCACTAAATTAATTACTTTAATATAAAAGTAATAGAACTAATATGATGAAACAACTGGTAGCTAAGATGAAGATGAAATATTCTGCCATGTCTGAGACAAAATATTTTAAATTTTCCACTGAAAATAGAATCTAAAGTCTCATTTTCTTCTGAACTGTTTCTTCCGAGAAACAGTACATTTTGGTAAAAATCTGTCCATCAGAAAATAAGGAGGACAGATGTGCCCTGAGAGTTATTTTTAAGAATGCCTTCACGCAGATAGTGTAATTCAAGATGATTGTGTCACATTTGATTGGCCCTCCCCAGATTTGGATTCCAGGTAGTTTATTTCAAACCTGTTGATGTATATGAACAGACTCCTGTTAATTTCAAAGATGAAGGGAAAGAGAAGAAATTGAATCTTGCACTTAATTTAGGAGCCCACTTCTCTTGATTGAATTAAGCTCTCTCACTTCTGCTAATTCTTGTGAACTCCTAAGTGATTCTTAAAGCATTTTTTCAGAAGTGTAAAGTGTTTTATGTGGCTCCCTGCTGTGCTTCTATGTCTTGAAAAACAACATAAAAAAGTCAAAACCCATTAGTTACAGGCTGCTTACTTTCCATGATCAAAAGAAAGAGAAGAAAGGAGATAACTTTTTAGAGCCAAGGGAATAATCAAACCTTAAAAGAAGACATTATAGATCTACCTGTGTATATGGTCCTCAGCACTGGGTTGAACATTATTTCAGATGTAACACCACTAATTTAATCTTTGGTTTCTCAATTGTCAACAAGGTCCTTTCTATTCAGTCAAATAATTTCAATATGCTAAATTGTATCAGAGGCATTATAAAGGTTAGAAATGGGTCAGGTACTAAACTGACTAGACTGAAACTTTATATGAACTGACCCTCTTTAGTAGCTGTGTTCAAGGTCATCTTGTTTCGTCTTTTCAAATAAAAGAAAAATTGAAATATCAGTTTAAGAATTGTTTGGTGATTTGCCAATTGTTCATGTTTATTTTTCATTGTTAAAGACTGTTTTGTAAGGGATGTTGGTAATCTTAATAGCAAAAACGTCTTTGCAAAATGTGTGTATTTAATATAGGGTATTATACCTTCTCTGAAGTGTCTTCACCTATTACTGATAAGTTTACCACTTATGTAACTTTGGATCAATTTTGTAATGAAATATTGGTGCCATGCATGATCCTGATCAGGGAGAAAGATAATTTCAGAGGGAGTTATTATTTAATTTATTTTGCTTGAGTTTCTAGGATGTCAAATTCTGAAAAAATGATTCAAATTCTTACACTAAATGTCTACTGCCATTTTAACAATTGCAATATTTCAATAGCTACTCAGATATCATCTGCCTCACCAGAATAATGTGGATCTCCTGTAGTACCTTGCTCAGACCTATGGTGGTTTGGGTACCCTTGGATTCTGGAAAGAAACATTGCCTGTCTGCGGTTAGTCACTGTGTCACACTGTGTTATTTCCTGAGAGGAGATGCTAATAGATTGTTTGAAGAGATATTCTACTCATGAAACTACATGGCAAAAACGTACTTTGGTGTTCAATAACTCAAAGACAGAGCCAAGAGACTGCATTTTTCTGTGTGTTTGCTGAATTTGACTTCCGTGAGGAAATTAGTAATCAAATAAGCCATTTTCATAATTTCGTTTGCCAGAAATAGTAGCACACATCACTGTGTGTCTACTTAGTATTCAGTGTTTTGTTTTCAGTGAAGCTGCCATCTATGAGCTGTAGATCTGCTCTGATCCCAGCCATAGTTGCCTTCTCTACAGTCTCAGAAAGAAATTCACACACACACACAAAAATTGAGACTGAATGGATTTACATAATGTTCTTAAGGTCTGAGCAACATGTTATGTAGCTATGTTTTTGCTTTGTCCCCTATGTATGCCCAGTGACTTTTTCTTAGTGAGAATTACTGATTCATTTTCAAGTTCGCCTACAGTAAAAGTAGGTTCAGTTGATTAGAGTATCACAGATTAAGGATTTAACAGGTACAGGATTTATATGTGCATTGGTGAAATGAATCTCATTATAATAAGCATCAGGAATAAATGAATTCCAACTGTGAAAATGTAGCATATATTTGAACCAGTATCTAGGAAAACATTTGCTTATGTGCTTTCAGGGCATGTGAGGGTTATTAGTTAGTAGAAATAGGAATGATGACAATAACACAAGTACATATAGTATGTGACTAAGAGAATCTGGGAAATCAGGGTCCTGAATAACCATTTGACAAGTTCTACCTCATTCTATTCAGTTCCCTTTCTTAATTAATTATTGATATTTGGAATGAGAAGTTCTCTGAGCTATGTCTCATAAAGACCTTGCTGGTGAATTGAACATATCTTCATGATTTCTGGTGTAATGAAATTAATTAGAACATAGCATCATGCTGCTGGTCACCTTTGTAAGCAATTACTTAATGCCATAAAATATAATTGCAGACATTATGCCCTTACTCATGGCAGATTACATAAAGCTAAGAAGGCAGATGTTCTGTGAGGTATCTGACAAAGCACAGCCCTGCAGTTTGAGAAATAGCTCTTATTAGAATTTATTTTCTTTTTTTTTTTTTCAAGTATATGCATTCTTACATAATTATGTTCACTATTCACTAGTTGAAAAATATTTTTTCTGCCCTTAAGCTTCTCCTTTTCTGCAGGCAACTTGCTTAGTTTCATAAATTAAAATTTTCAAAAAAAAAAAGTTTTGATCCTGTATCTCATTAACACCTTTTGTTTATTTCAAAGGCCAGCCATAGACTTTGGCTTGTCTAAGCAAATATTCAAACAGGAGTAAAATTGTAGCTTACTAATTGTTATTTTCATTCCAGGTGATATCTCTGCCTCTAAGTACTGTAAGCGGTTAACTTATTTTTTTGTCCTTGCTTCTCTTAATTCACTTTTATTTACACATTATATAGGTTCATGACAAGACAGCACTTTTGGCAATTAGAGACCCATCAAAAACTATGTTCCTGTGTTACTTTCAGTTAGAATTGATAGGCTGAATTTAAGCTACATCCTGACTATTTGAACCCACTTTCTATAAATACATACTTATGCCTCTGGGAATCACATTTATTTACATGCAGATATTTCTAAATCTTTTGCACAAATACCCTTTTGCATTTGCTTTATTAACTTTGATTTTGATTAATTTATCAGTGAAGTCTCCTATTTATACTGCTGTTTTGAATTTTGTCTAGAACACTAGGCTGTACATCAAAACTGAAGAAGTCCAAGAAGTATTTTGAAGAGCACATGGTTTTGAATAGTTTGTTCCCAAGAGAAGGCTAAATATATTTAAGTTCAGTATGTCCTCACTGTACTTCAATTCATGAAAATTCACTGTCAGCGTTCCATTTCTCTGAAAGCTTAGAGTTACCTGAAAATTTGTTTTAGTAATACTTTGCTTTAACTTAGCTGAAATATTTTCTTATTTTGGTTTCTCTGAATAAATAGATTTCACTTTCCTGTGTGGATTATGCAGTTTTCCTTTCTGACCTTTTTATTTTTAATCTATGTCTACTATATATACGTGGTTGGACTTGAGGATCTTAGAGGTCATTTCAAATCTTAATGATTTTCTATGATTCTATTTATACTACATTCAGATCATTATTTGCTGAAATTGTTGTTTCTTTTTAAGGAGTAAAATTAAATGTTTATTTCTCTAGCTGTATTTACACCAGAAAAGTAACAGAAAATAGTTCCTAGTATGGAGAAGACTAGCTACTAGAGAAATAAACCTAGAAAATGCCTGTGTTTTCCCTTTTTCTTTCTGAAAATCCTTTCTTTTACATTTACTCCTTTTTTCTCAGATAATCCTTATCTATCTTGACTATTGTTGATTTCTTATGCATTCCTTTAGCCATCATCTTCTGTGTAGCTGTCTTTTCCTAATTTTCTTTTTGAAGTTTCTCTTTTTTGCCTCAATCTGCCTCTAGCACAGTCCAGCAAGGGTCCATAGAGAAAGGAGAGTGAGCTTCAGACCATCATCTTATTTTTCACCCAGCATAATCACATTAGATAAGCATGTAGTCTACTTGGATTAAGGCCAGTTGACAGAAAAAAAAGGTTATAGATCTTGATGGTAATGTTGCAAAACATTGTAGCTTCAGAGCAGCTTTACTGAACGCTTCTGTGCCTTTGATATAGAGTTTTAGCCAGGATTCATTTAAATGCAGCCCCAAAGAGCCTGCTAACCAGACCTTTCATTTTGCAGAATTACAGTATCAGAACAGATTTTTAATGACCTTGGCAGAACCAGTGAACAAAAACAGGAGGGACTTTAATTTAGTTAGGAGACAATGCAATATGACGCAACTGCACCAACTCATGGTTAATCTGAGCAGTTAAAAGCAAACTTGTCTGAACCTGGAAAAACCTCCTCTGACTTAGAGCTTGGAACTCTGAATTGGCACTGGGCTTGTTTTCCAGAATGACTAGGACAATAAATCTCTTTCTGCAGAGTTAATAACAGCTGGGACAATCAATGAAGGTGCAGTTAGGTATGAATATGGGATGCCCAAGAAGTTAGGTTTAGATTGCTTTGGGATTTTATTAATGAAATGAATCATCAGTCACAGCTGAATTTGATGAAGTGTTTGCAAAATGCATATCAAGTCTAAGATCTCTGGAGGTTTTTATGGACTCAGAATATGACCAGTACTGGACTTATTGATTTAAATACAGATCTCATTGTTATCAATCATACTTCAGTTATTATAACTTACTCTGCATGGAAAATGGGAAATCTGGGTTCATTGCAGGTGAGATCTCAGTGAGAAGCCCTTGTTTTGCTTTCTTCTTGTGTCTTAAAACTTTGCTCTTACAAAAGAGCACAGAGAAAATAATAAAGATATGTTGATTTAAGTGTTATTTCACTGAAATAGACATAACTGGTTTTTGCTGGGAGAGATCATTCATCAAAGAGAAGTTTCCCAGAAAACCAAGCTACCAAATTGGAAAAGATCATGTGAAAAACAGGGCTTATGGTAAACTAATAAAAACTACTAAAAGTTGAATTATTAAAATTATTTAACACCTTCACCTACTTATCAGGATCCATTTTTATCTCCAGGGCTCCTGCAATGTCTCTATTCTGAGAAACTGCATTTCCTGCATTTCCTAACTCCTGATTTGTAGTCTGGGTATATGAATTTTTTCACACAGTAATAGTGTCTCTAGATATAAGTAATTCTGCATTCTCAATTTTTGCATACTTACCTATTTGATACATCTCTATTCAGTAATCATATCTCCTGTGAATCTTCTTTTCAGGCTCAAATAACTCAACCAATTTATAGAAATCAATTTTTAGACATCACTTTTCTTTTTTGATTACCCTTCTTTTGCCTTCCTAATAACTAGTTTAGTTTGAAAAAATAAAACTGAATATGTGTGAAAAAATGTGTGGCTTGACTTGCATTTAATATTTTAGGTTGAGGTCTAACCAATGTTTTATTTGATGGTATTAATAGTTTCCCATATTTATTCATTTCATAATTTCATGTCTCATTTTTTCCCAGTTACATCACACTTATGACTGACAGCCAACAGGTGATTATTTAATCCAAGTCCTTCTTCTATTGTGTATTATTCTTCTCTCTGTGTTGTACGATGATAAAATAAATTATTGGTTTAAATCTGCTTTTTTTCCTCAACTCTTTTAATTTAATATATTTTTGGTATTGCAATCTTCAAGGTAAGTCATTTTTCTAAATTATGTATCTGTGAGTATATATGTATATATGTATACCCCTCTGGGTTGATAATGCCTACCATGTATATGTTTCCAGAGTATACAGTTCATTAATGCTAATGTATACTGCATACTAATTAATTTTTTTTAATTTGTCCGAGGATCTCCAGCAGTAATTTACAGAAGCCCAGAGTCATCTGGAAAAAATCATCTGTTAACCAGAAACTAAAACGTCTAATGATGGGGAAAATTATGCTACATTAAGTTACATTTCAGTCTCAAACAGATTTATATTCTCTCAAGTTTAGAAGAGGGAGAAGTGTGAAAAAGTTCACATACAGTGTAACAAGGGAGGGAAAATATGCTTATGGTGTGAATATATGTATCTATCATATAGATTGGATTTTGTTTCCTAAATGAGGAGTAGGGTAAGCCTTCATGTGACTTCTTTTTCTATGTCTGATATTATGCATGCTATAATACTTACCTATTCCTGTGTAGATGTACTATAACTACAAAATCTATGTATTAACTGGAATTGTGGAGGGCAGGTAAGAGTCAGAGAACCATGTAGAAAGTCTTCATTCCAAGAAAGAAGTATTTTACTGTGAGACTCCACGTGCCAACAAATGACAAGACGTAGAGTCTGCCCACACATGACAGCTTACTCCCATTCCTGCCCTTTCCTTAAGTACCATCCATCTTTTTGCCTCCTGTGATCCACTGATCCTTTGCCTGCAGTCTTTTTTCTCCATCAGCTTGTGACTTTAATCTCCTTTGTCTAAAACTCTGCTTGATGCAAGTCATATCACAAGGAATAGGCACTAAAGTGGAAGAATATAAATACTGCACTAGTGGTATATTGGCAAAGAATCTTACTTTTTTTCCAGTTTTATTTAAGAAGTCTACATAAATTTTTCTTTTTCAGTTTCTGAAACTGCATAAATTAGGAAAATAATTTATGTTTTCTATCCTTCATAATTACTTTATTTCTGAAGGAAAGTCAAAATTCTTCCCTCTAGCATAGAAAATATGATTTATATTTTTCTGTGTTCTTCCTTTATTCTGTGGTTTCCAAATTAGTCACAAGTCCTCCTCTGCCAACTCTTAGTAGCTTGGGGCTCTGTTAATAATGGCTTTCTGCTTTTTCCAGATCCAGACTGGGAGCTATAATGAACAGGGGTAACTTGATCTTGTAGGACAGGAAGAGATATTTTTAGGCTTTTTTGTTATTGTTGTTGTTGTTATTTTTGTTTGGTTGCGTTTTTGTTTGGTTGGTTGCTTGGTTGGTTTTGGTTTTGGTTTGGTTTGGGGTTTTTTTCTGTTTTTTTTTTTTTTTTAATTTTGTTTGTTTGTTTGTTGTTTTTGGTAGGTTTTGGTTGGTTATTTTTTTCAGCATATGTGCTTCTGTAACAATTTTCTACTCTCAGGAAAACCACAAGGCTAAGCTAAGAGTTATTCCTCATGGCAGTTTGTCAAAATTATGCCTTTATGATTGTCATCTTGTCTCTGGATGCTAGAGTGTTCCTGATGTTGTATACTGAACATTATGTGTATTTGTCATTTGGATTTGTAATTTTTGCAAAGGAATCCTTTCCAGGCAAAAAGAGAGGAAAAGTCTCGCTTTCCTTCTTTTCAGTAAAGAGCAGTTGTAATACTAAATTATGCAAGGGGTACACCAGATGGACTGTGGAGAGTGCCTTAGGAGTGCCTGCAATAATAATAACACAATTAATAATTAATAGCTGCACTGGACTGGGCCTTCCAGCATTGCTTTGTTTGGGACTTACCAAATAATTCTGAATAACATGGTCTCCCTTTAATACCCAGCATGTCAGCTGTAAGCTTATTATAAAATTGGCTCAACTTGGAATGGGCCTGATAATAAATGTGATGTCAGTCACCCCACCAGTGCTGTAGGAAAAAAGTCAATCCATTTTCTTTGAAAGTTTGGAATAGCTGCTGAAATTAGAACAAAGTGATGCGTGATATATGATACCATACATATCGTTAAGAGTTTTCTTAGTTGTTACTGAATTAAAGAACATCTTAGTGGGTGTCTGAGAAAGTTAATTGGCCATTTGGGAACCTGTGGAGTTTTTGACCATCTGAAAGGCTGACATAGGATATAGCTCGAAAAAAAAAAAAAATACAGACAGCCATGAAATATGCCCAGTTTTAGGTGGTCTGCATCTGCAAAGGGGAAAAAAAGCATAACTATTTAAGTCTTGTAAAATGCCAGCAAAATGTATTCTAACTAGACGACAATCCAATACAGATTATATTTCAGTTATGTTTGCCAGGATATAAGGACTTTATCTCTAACTTTGTGTTGCTTCATCTTTTTTCTTGTGGTTGATAAAGCTCTTCTTTTGTTTTAGCTGAGCCGTTCAAATTTTACTACTTCAGAATTTAAAATCTGACATTATAAACTTGATTTCTAGAGCTGCTGCAGAAGCCTGCAGGCATTCCTGGTGGATGGGTTGGAAGTGATGGGTGTGAGTGGGATACTGTTTTTTCTTGAGCTGTGTTTTAATATTACGCCAGACCATTCTGTAAGCACTATGGGAGACTTGTCTTCTGCAAATCTGACTCTTGTCCCAGCAACACTGATTCCTAAGAAGACCTAAATGCCATTTGATACTTTCTCACATTTGTGACATTTACAATGATTTTGCCCTTCCAGAGTCTCTGATACCTTGTACGTTTTTGACTTATACCTGAAGACTTCTATTGAGAGTGGAAGTCTCTCAGTGGAGACTGAGAGAGGAAGGGTCAGTCTTTTTAACTTCTGGAATTCGAGTGGCATCATTTGGTTCTAGTCTCTTTTTTTTTTGCTCATTCTATTTGGGCTTGTTAAGCAGTTATAAAACTAGTAATAGGCAGACACGAAGCATAATCAGATAAAAAGTCCTCAGAGGAATTCTGGTTAAAAAAAAACCAAAAAAACAAAACAAAACAAAACCCAAGCAACAGAACCCCAAACAAATAAAAGAAAGAGAACAACAGTTAGCATTGATTAGCTTCATGGAATCAGTTTGGACTGGGAGATTTTGCATGTGTGTCCTGTTCCCCCATCTTCTCATTCTTAGTCTGCACTCTGTGACTATGGCTGTCTTTTCTATTTCTCTCCTTCTTAATGACTTTATAACCTGATTACCAGTTTCACCTGGGGTGGAAATGGCCAGTATCTTTTATTTCCATTAATGTCATTACAATAGACGCTCAGGTAAATAGATTTTCCCTCTGAGCAAAAAGATGTAATCCTTATCAGAGAATTCACATTGGAAAAAAATCATAAATGTGCTTGTTTACTACTGTTGCTCACAGCCTAAGTTGTTTTCCTACCAATGAAAGAATAAGAAGCTTTTTTTTTTTTTATTCCATATCTTTAGCATTGCCAATAAAAGCTGAGGGTCAGTTTTCTAAATGTGGTGGTGATGTGCTGTTTTAGCAAGAATTTATTTTGGATAAGGTCCTCCCAGCTTTAGCCAAGCACTGAAATTCAGAATTTTTCAAGTTCAATAGATATTCATAGTGTTCCCTGCAATAACAAGCAACGACAGCAAGGAAGAGTGCTTTCTTTTTAAATCTTTTTTTAATTGTTTCACTGTAGTAGAATTTACAGTTGTGGTTGAAAGCCTCACCGTGCTCTGAAGGTTTTGTTTATAACAATTCATTTGCATCTGTATATGCATCTATTTACACATGGTTGCTTAATATGAAAATAACCAAATCAGGTGTCTAGGAATAGATAATAGTTTTTCTGGTCACTAAATTCAGTACAGTTTTCTGTGCTGACAAAACTTCTTTAGTGCTGCTTTCAGCACATGGGATGCTTGTTGGCACATGCTGCTTCACAGCTGCTGAACTACTGCAATCTCAGGTGACTGCTGTGTGCTGCAGCATCATCCAACTCAGGACATGGCTTTGCCAATATCTCGTCATGCCATTGATGGGGAGAAAATTTAGGTCCTTTCTTTCTTTCACTGGACAGCCTAGTTAGGCATCAGGACATAAATCTGTATTGTGAGCTTTGGATTGAACCTCATCTTGTCTGTGTGCAATTTCTTTAATGTATTCCAGGAATGAAAAGAAAAACCTTTCACATTACTCTCATAACTTTTTTTTTTTTTTTGACATTCTTTTATATAGAACTTACTGGTGTTCTTAACACTGAAGAGATGTAGTAAAGTGATATTTCTTCATGTATTAAGATCATATTTGAAGGTATATGTAGGGGAAGGATATCTCATGCACCAGAAAAATTGTATTCTACTAAAAAATACAGGTTATTTTCTCATATTTTATCACACCCAGAAAGTATCTTCCTTCTCTTAAAGAGCCTTTCATCTGGCAATTCTAAATGACTAGCATATCATCTGTGAGATGGTACTAGCAGAAAAGCAGGGGCTTCGCAATATTTTGAGGGAGATAAATTAAACTTTTTCCTCCATATCGTAGTCTGAAAAACATGCCAAAAGTTCTAGTCTGCTTTTAACTTTTAAACAATTATTGCCACTTTTGAATGTGAGATGAACTATAATAAGCACACTAGATATGTTCAGTTTGTATTATTTTCTAGTGCAATTTCAAAAGTGCCTGATAGAATTAAGTATTCAGTTCTCAATGAGAGTAAAGGAAATTAAGATGCTCTTAAAAGGAGTTAAGGGAGCTTTTGAAAATGCATAACATTTTTGCAGACTGTGAGAGTCTAATGCTTTATATTGATTTTAATAAGAGAGAAATAGCCCAGAAGACTGAATATTAAGATTTCTGATGAACTGTCCACAAGAATTGTTTTATACTACTGTGATATACTTATAGCTTATTAGCTTATTGTTACTTCATATTTGTTCTGTGCATAGAGAAAAAAACATCTTCTTTTCTACAAGGCCTCTTTTGTTTTGGAATTGAAACAGACATCTCTATGGAAAGCAGAATTGATGATTGGTGATTTCCTACAATTCTCCAAGTCCCTGGTACTTAATTACGCAGCTGAGCTAATTCTGCAATATTTCCCTCCACTGAAATAATTGTCTTCTACTTAGATGCCTTTTCCAAGTAAGTTTCAACAACCTAATGATTATGATACCTCAGTTCTTTTCATCAGTTTTGATTGAAAGTAGAGATTTGAGAGATAGACATATGAAGATTATAAGGCTCATTTCCTTGGGAGACCAGGTTAAGAAAACTAGCTAAAATTATTAGATGGACTGGAAAGAATAAAAGTAAAGAATGAAATAACATGATTTTACAGCATAAAGTGTTGAATCTTCCAGAGCATCCATGATGTAATACATATTTGGTAGAAGAACTAGTTTGGGGTTTTTTTAAGTAATATTATTTCCTTATGGCTAGATAAGCAAGACTTTACATTTTTCTTTAATATCTTTATTTTTCCGTTCCATGAATTTAGGGTTGAAAATAATATGGAATATTTCAGCATTGGCTGTTATTTTACTTAGGGAGTTTGCCTGAGTAATAGTAACATGGTCTTGTGATTTTTCCATATGTTATCTAGATGAAGACTTGTTATATAAACAAAGTAAATAGTATGCAGTTTAAATTTATTATTTATGTATGATACTTTGTAATGAGTTAGCTAATTTGTCTTACCCTGGGCATTGACATTCTTCTGCTACACGACTATCAACCTATGAAATAGAAAAATGAACTTATATTTTGTATCCAATAACTAATTCTTATATTTTCTAGGTACTTCATGTTCCTTTTACACCTTAATTTTATCTTTACAAGTAAATTCTGAATGGTAAGAAAAAGTTTTTTTGTTTCATCCCACCCCTCCCCTCCACTACCCCACGGGAATCTCAAGGGGAGATTTATTTTCCATAGGTTCCTTTAACAAGTGTCACTGAATCACTGTTTTCATAATAGTTACTTGATAGCACAGGCTGTTGTTCTTGACTTTAAAAATTACCTCAGGATAAATTACAATCCTCTGGAAGTGATGGAGAACAGTTCAGAGGGCTCAGTGAATAAAGGTGATCACTAGAGAGTTCAAAGCATTTCAGAGAAAGCATGGATTGGACAAATACACTTGTGTGTAAAAGAAACAGGTGGGAAAAAATTCAAGAATAATTAAGGACACTTCTTTCATCCAGGAAAATATCCAGAAAGGCTCCTCGTCTCAAAAAAATCTTTCAGCTTTCGAAGTGAAACCTTGTGCTAAATGAAAGTACATCTGGCCAATAGTTTCTTCTTCCAAGTAAACAGTGATGGTGGGGACAACACAGAAGACTGAGCTCTTTCCTAATTATTTGATGTGCGAGGAAGGGATGTGCACCATGGAGTTTATGGTTTGATCTCGATTTCATACATGGATAGATAAGAGATTATCTTAGTGGAATGTGTCCTCACTCAGAGTTGCCTAGTCATATTAAAACTAATGACATGAATAATAGAAATATTTAAGTTATGGACATGGGAATGGTAACAAATATGAAATCTATCTGGTTCCAGACCAGTTTTGTGCTTTAAGGATTTTCTCCATTGTATTAGTCTGTCACTTTTAAATCACCTTTCTGGAGAAGATATGCAAGGTAACAAGCTAGGGACTGTGTCAATGTATCACATCAGCTGAGAAATTGTATATATTCACTCCTTAGAGTGACAGCTTGCATGAGGCCTGGGTATGGAACGTAGCATATTTTCGTAGGTATGAAGAATTCCACAAAGATTCAGGTGTTCCTCATTTCTCACTGGTGGGAATATGTGGAAGTGCTGGAAGAAACTGGAAACAATCTTTTTTCAGTGGTAGTTCTATATAGTCAAGCTGTACATCAATAGTCAGTGATAGAGTTCCCTGGCTCCTTGTAAGTTAGACACAGTATTACAAGAATACAGCCTCCAAATAGAAGAAGAAGGAATTTGAGGGAGTGCACCTTGTTACTGAAGAATACAGTGGTGATGATGCTACAGGCAGGATGGTGCCTATGCTTAAATAGTTAAGTTCTTGAAATGTTAAGGGTGTTCAGACTGCATATTGACAGTTCCTACTGAGGTATAACTAATGATATGAAGCCTCTCTTTATGTATCTCTGGTCTGACTGTGCATTCACTTTGCTAAAAAATATTGCCTTTAAAAGACTTACATGTCCGTAGAAGATATTTCTATTTATATAATACATTTTGGAAACATACATTTACTCATCTAGGTCTTCTATGTGGATTCTATTGAATGATTGCTTCTATTGAATGATTCTATTGAATCAATCATTCTATTGAATGATTGATTTATCTTGGTTTAAGATGGATAAAAATTCAGAATGGAATGCTCTACTGTAGTAAGGCAGATAAATGCTAGATGCACACAACATTACGTTATCATTTACTAAAATAATAAAAAAGTAGTATTTTCTGGTTTGTTCTGTGGGTAAATCCTGAACTCTTTTCTTCCTGAGATGAGCAAAGCCTTTGATCTTTATCAGAATATTACTGAACATTTTTCTATGTATTGTGCCTTGGTACCAATATATTTGTTTATTATAGATGTTATTACATTTAAATTGTCAGCAAGTTCATCTGGAAATGAATTTAAACATTTTGTTAGTGTTCTAGACGCAAATAAGCACCAATGAAATATTCATTATCTATAGGAGATACTGAAGGCATAAATCATTACCATATAAACTGCCTCATTTCAACATATTAAAATGAAACATATATTTGCTTAGATAAAGTACTTCATATAAATAATTGTTAGAGAAATAGAGAATTTAAAAACAGGAGTTAGTAAAATAATAGAGCACCTTTAAAGCCCCCTTTGGCTTGTGGATTGAATCTACTGATGGGCAGAATATCAAGGCTTTTTCTCAAAAAAGCTTATAACTGAAACTGACTTGTAAAAAATGTTTATGGATTTTTTTTTTTTGCCTGCACACATTTTTCAACAAGACATAAATGTTAATATATGAGAAAAAAAAACAGGCAGAGGTAATCACGATGGTATAAAAAGAAGAAGTTGCCATTGATTTCACTAGAAATCTTGTTAAGTCCTGAAGAGAGATTTTCATTTGACAGAGTTCTCTATAGGTCAGTATCCTCCACAAAAGCTGACTTGATCTTACTGGCAGGAAACATGGAAGTGTAGAATAGATCTGAAGCTATATCCATTTATTGAGATTTGGTATCTGTGTATATGCAGGATCCAAAAATGTTCTCGTGTGTAGGGACTGAAATTCTTCCTTTTGAAGTATTAACAATCATGTTTTACATTTCATAATGGAACTGTCTGGGAAACAGATATTTCTCATGGTAGACTTATAACTGGGGTGTTGATAAGACATCAGTGTTTTGGCTGTCACTGCATTTGTACAGTATCAAGGCTTTTCCCCACTGGAGACAGGCTCCAGGTGAGCAATAGGTTGGGAGGGCACACAGCCTGAACAACTAAGAAATTGACCAAAAGGACATTCCATACCATATGATGTCATGTTTATCAGTAAAAGCTTGAGGAGAGGAGGAGAAAGTAGAGGATGCTTGTGATTATGACACTGGTCTTACCAAGCAACTATTAGACATGCTGGGGACTTGATTTCCCAGGAAATGGCTGCACATCCCCCTGCCAGTGGGGAATGTTTTGCTTCTGCAAGCATCTTTTTGATTTCCTTATTAAGCTGTCATTATTTTGACTTAAAGTTTTCTTGCCTTCCTTCTATTTTCACCTTGTCTGATGAGAGAAGTCAGTGAGCAAGAGGCTGGGCAGGGGTTTAGCTGCTGGCAGGAGTCAACCCACCACACCTGGTTTCAAATCCATTGTGCCAAGATTGTTTGTTCATTTTGTGCAATGACTGTGTAAGTATAAAATGTACAAGTTATTCTGAGTAAACACCAGAACCAGAATACCCTTAGCGCCCCTTTCTGGTGTCATGGGACATCAGACTACTGAATAATTCTCTGTCTTGCAAAAAGTCATCTGTGCATTTCCATACACATTTTTCTTTAGGAGATAAACTAAGGGGTTTTACTGTTTGCTGCGAAATCATGGAAAGAATCTGACTTAAATTGACACTGAGATGTGATTCTGACAATGAGCCCCTTTGTGTGCCACCCAGGAGTTTGTGCAGCATCCAGAAAAGCTCTGGTTTAATGAGTGATGCAGCCAGGTTCCTTTGCATTTCCTCTTGAGGCAGAGTGGCACTCCATGCTAATGCTAGAAGAATATACTCTATTGCTTCTGAGTTTCAGCTGGAGAGCTTCTTATCCTGGGGCAAAAAAGGAAATTAAATTTTCATTATAGATAAATCACTCACAAAGTTTGGGCTTTTGGGGAGCCACACACTTGTATTGCAATAAATAAGAACGTCTGCAAAGTTTTTTTGCCTTTAGTTACTAGAAACTATTATTCAAGATAAATCATGTCTGCATTAGCAGCCCTATTACAGATGAGAAGTATAAAGTACATAAATAACAGATTAAATTGCTTTAATTTAAGCTTAAAAAAATAATTCTTGTCTCGCTTGAATCCACAGTAAGAGGGATTTTCTTATAACTCTTCTATTTCTACTGCATTTAATTCTTCTGTTTCCAAAAAAATTCTGTTGATTTTAGAGGTTACATTATTTTTTTCATTTTAGTGACATTCCCATGAAAAGAAAATGCTAATAATAAGAGACAACTATTATTCTTAGTTATTTCCCTCAGTCAGGAGTACTTACTGAACATTAATAATAGATATTTGCATCTTGAATAAGGAATCATTGGCAAAAATAAATGTATCCAAGAGACACATATGCAATACTAATTGACAACTGTGTACACAAAGAGCTGCCATTTATTTTATTACAGTCAAACATAACCTTTGTAAATGTCAGCTTTGTGTTCTGTTGACCAGCATTCTAATTTAGACATATTGTTCTTCCTTTTTAAGTGATTCCAGCACATGGTTCATTCTTATTAGTTGCCATTGCCATTTCATGATTCTTTTGAAAGTAAATTATGGGGTTTTTTTAATGGGGCAAATTATGAAAAAAAACCCAAAACAACCAAAAAAACCGAGCAAACAAACAAAATGGAAAAAATTACCTCTTTTAATTACTTCAGTAGGGGCTTTATGGTGATGCAGAGGATGCAACGGTTTTAGTATTTATCTACAGAGTCCGAAATAAACCTTACCAATAAAGAGAGAATTGTGACAATACCAAATTGCCTTAACAACAAAGAGGTAGGGAATAAAGATTTATAGAGAGGGCATTTCAAACTTTTACTGGTGTCTGCAAAGCCTGACTTGGCAAAGGTAACAGATGTGAATGGGTCCGTGTTGTTCAGACCTGTCAGAGTCTCTGTGAACCTTAATGAATCCTTTGTTAGTATAGAAGGAGATCTCACTACAAGTGAGATGATATGGGTAACAGCTGTAAATTGTGGCTTCATGATCCCAAATCTCTTGTCCCTAGAAAATTTAGCAGAGGAAATAAAAAAAAAATAGCATAACTAACAGAACTCAAGGACCCTTTACAGCTCTTTACTGGAAAGCTTCCCTCTTGCTCTCAGCAGTGGTGGTGTGGTTTGGAAACAGCATTCCCCAGTTTAGTGCTTCACCCCAACAAAACTCTCCCAAATCAGATGCCACTTGCTTGCTTCTCTCCCCACTTCAGTGGGAGACAAAAAACAGAGATTATGAGTTGAGGTAAGAACAATTTACTGGGAACAACAATGCCATAAGTAAACGAACAGTAACAAAAATAATACTAATAGCAATTGTGTACAAAAGAGAGGGGGATTCACATGCAAAATGCTCACTGAGCCAAGACAATGAACACTGAGTGGGAGGACCATCCACCATGTTTTCCCATGACCAGGGAAACCAGGCACATTCTTTGATGGTCATGATGTAAGATGGTGGCAACACAATGTCTTGGCCACATCCACGCATCTCCAGGTTCTACCCTCTCATAGCTACTGTGAAAAATTAACCCTGTACTTGGCTGAAACTAGAACAGGGCATCCTTTATTTTTCTTAGGGGGAGAGCAACTGGCAGAAAGTTTGTGATGTTTGCTGTTTCCCATTTTCCCAGGGGAACTGTGTATTAAGAGTTCTTGTGCAATATAGTACAAGCCCAAAGGAAAGCAGACTCCTCCTATGTTTTACAAATCATTCAGGCAAAATGCTGTTTGTTGTCATGCAGAATGGCCATTGAATTTTATGAGAACCTGTAGGATATTAATTTGTTACTCCACATTTATGAGAAAAAAAATAAGTGTTTTGTGTTCCCTCAACTTGTGTGACAGGGTGAAGCAAAGAATCTCCCTTATTCATATTTAAAAACTAATACATTGTATTCCATATCTTAGGACTTGAAAGATAAGGCATATGAAAAGGAATTTCTTCAAGATTTAGATTGTAATTGGTTATTTTCTGGTCAGATGGTAATTTGAGTTTCACCAAAGCCATCTTTTAGAACCAAGTAAAACTGAAGAAGGCACTGAGTCAGCCCTGAAGATAACAGGCTCAAATTTCCAGTGAAACACTTCTGTGATGAAAATATCCTTTTTGTCATTTTTTGATACAGTGAATATGGTTTACATTTTTTTAAAAAACATACAGATAAAGCAACTTCTGCTTTACTTCTGAGTATTTCATTAAGTCTGGTTGACATTTTAACTGAAGAGGTAGTAAGTTTGTAAGTATTGAACAAAACCTCTAGCCTAAAATAATTCAACACTGGAGGAGCCAGAAAGCCTTTTGAAACACATTGGCATTTAATCTCACAGGAAAGCAAGCTGTCAAGGTTACATGCTCTTCACTACTAAGTAGCATATAGTCAACAGGGGAAGGTATAGAGAGTAGCTCTTAAGTTCACTTAACTCACTTCTAAAGAATATCTCAAGGGTTCTAAAACTACAACTGTGTTCAAGATAACTCTTGCCAAAAGCTGAGAATAAGTAGTGAGTGAAGCATTAAGTTTTATTTTACTTTTTCCTTAGGCATGAACTCCTAGCTGTGCATGGAGAGGGGACACGGGGTTAGAGGGGTCATTGGAAAGGCTGTGCTGGTGCTGTCAATCACAGATTTTCTACTGGACAATATAATTTTGTTATAGAGACTGCTAACAATTTTAAAAATTAAATGGCAAGAAAAATATTAGAACAGTAATGACTAATGATTTTTTCCTACCACGACTGAGTAGTTTAAGTAAATAGAAGATGGAGTAACAAATGCTAGAGTAAGGCAACAATATTTGTTTTGTCAATTGCATTATTTGCAGCAGGATATACTAAATATATCAACACATTGTTTCTAAAAGTTGGTAAGCAACATTATTGTTTGTGGCTTACTACTCAATGATATAAAAAAGTTAAATCATTTATGGAATAAGATTTTGAAAAACATGGTTTAAAAAAAACCCTATTTCTAAGCATTTAGCTGTTGATTAATATTGGGGGTCATACAGGCTTTGGAAATACTGTTTACAGAAGCTTTAACACCAGAAAGTGATCACAAATTACACCATTACAGAAACTAAAATTAAAATACTTTTTTTCTCTATAGTTTTTTCTCATATGTGGGACACATCCACCCACACAGCACACCTACATTCCACCTCCATCCCATCAAGCTATTTCTCCTCAGCGTTTAGCAAAAGGAGAGATGATAATGCATTTTTTTTTCTATTTAAAAATGTTGGAATGTTGCCCAATCAAAATCTTCCCTGAAGCATTTAAATAGGCAGGAGATGGAAGTGACAAGTCACAATGAAACTTTTTTGTTGCTTAATTTTGAAAACAGCTTTTTATTTTGCATATTCAGTACCATTTTTTAAAATGTGGCCAGTAAATGGAGACCTAAAAATCTGAAATCTGCACTGAAATTATTGTAAATTACTCTAGATGATAAAAGTTGCAGAAAATGGGAGAATACAAAATGCATTTGAATTGTGTTCTAAAAGAAATATTGTTGTAGCTATGGAAGCATAAAAATGTAAGAAAGAAAAAGTGTATGCAGAACAATAATATGATTCAGTAATTTAATATCTAACCTCCTTTGTCAGGCCATATGATACCACTGAAGGTAGTGATAAGGAATAAGATAAATCCAGCATGCTCTGGGCTTTGACTGTCTTCTATCAGGTCCAAAGGAGGTCACAAAATCCAACCTAAATACCACTTAGACACAATGTTTTTTTTAATTTTGTTGACTCACATTGCCCTAATTTCTATTAATGTTTTCATCAAACCCGGTCCAATACTTGAATGTGTGATGTAAAACTGTGTCTTATAATTTCTTAAGTGCTATAGCTTCTTTTAATTTAAGTGTATAATCAAGGTTATGTATTTTCTTTATGATTGTAGGGTGGGGCAAGTAATTGACTGTATTTTCCATTAACCCTTCAGAAACCAAGGGATGAGAAAGACTGTTCCTAGTAAGTCAGTAACTGTACAGGCCAAGACAAATTTTTTAAGGATTGGTGTGTTTCACCTTACACAAGTCAATAATCTCACATCAAGCACTGTGGTGAGGACTCATAGGATGCCAGAGGCTGAAGCATATGACTGAAAACCTTGTGTTTGCAGCTCAGCTTTTAACTGCAAGCCTCTTGCTGTAGAGTAGGGTTGTGAAGAGACCACCAAATTAATTTTCTGTTTGACCTTGCTTGAGTATGGGTTCCCAGAGTTGGAAGGCAACTGTGATTATTCATTGCAAAATTTTACCTCTCACTTTGCTTCTATTACCGATGAAAACGTCACTGTTGCACCTTATATACTGAGTCTGATTCTGTACTCTCTCTCACCTCTCTCTCCCAATGCCAATCAAAAGCAGGGACGCCCCCCACCAAATAAATAATTATTATAGATTTTCTTCCTGGGAAAGCAGTTCTATTTTTTATGGAACAAGAGCTGTCATAAGTATGAATGAATGACTGGTGTTCAATACTACTGAGAAAGATACAGTTTATTCTTAAACTCTGTTCCCATACTTCTAGTGAATTTTCAGGTGAATAGTTCTTGAGTTGCAACTAGTTTGTGTTGCACTGTGAATGATAACTGATATTTCATTACTGTATTAGTTATCAAAGGTGATGTTATGGAGAGGCTACCTAGAACAGAGGCAAGACAAAGTTAAAAGAACAAAGTAGGTATTTATTAAAAGGCCTTCAAAGGATACACCTCAGGCAGTGCAAAACCTCACAGAGGCTAAACCCAAGATGGACGACAGTCACGAGTTTTCTCAGACAGATATAAGTTTGGTCTATTTGCATATCAGAGGTTAATTGTCCAATTATATCTTTAGGTAATGAAGTCACCCTGGTGATATCATTACCCTGGTGTGCTAATCTTACCAATTACCTTGAGTTTATACTCTCTGGGGCCTGAGGCAAATGGTGCGACCTTGGTTCTCAGGCCCAGAAGGATTGTTTAATCTGACCAAAACGTGAAGAAAGCTAACTAGCATTCTATATAGAGTTCGTAGTTATACTCTAATGCAGTACAGGATCGGAAAAATATAAAAGCTAAAAACTTAAGGCATCAAAAGCATGTAATAATGCTGTGGTTTATTTCTGGACTGTTTTTTTGTGGTTCACCTAATAGAGTGAGAAGCACAAACACTAAATAGCAAAAGCAAAAGCTGTGATATTTTACTGAGATAGTTCTTTTTAAAGAATATATGATTTGGGTAAAAGATGTCAGATACATAGCTAGATAAAGGGAAGTGATCTTCTGCCTACTGTCTTCATCCATTGTTTCCTTACAATATTTTTTTTATACCCTGACTACTGCTAAATTGCTTGGAAAAGGATACTTAACCTTCTAGTTTAAATTATTTGTCTGGTGAAAGTCATGTCTTTTAAAATAAAATTACACTAAGAATCATTCCAGTTTCTATCAGTATGAAACCTCAACTACCACTAAAATGATTTCTTTTTTTACAAAATGTCAACTTTACTAAAGGAAAATGCTGTTTGGTTTCCTGTCTATTCTCTCATTAAATGTCGATGGTTTAACCTTCTCTGCGAGTTAGGGCCCTGCTGCATTTCTTTCTTTCCAGGACACAAATAACATTGCATTTACATGTCCACTGAATGTTTTCCAACATCTGTTTGTATTTCCATAAGAATGTTTCTATCTTATGCTTCCCTGCCCAGATATTACAAGCTGTTATGACTTTAGGAACTCCATTGCACCTTTTAAAAAAGAGGCTTGATTTATAAATATACACACACTCTCACACACATCTAAAAAGACCCTTAAAATCAGGAGCTCTTATAGCATCCCAAAAAATTCCACTGTTGTCTCTGTTAACACATTTCTGTTCTTGCTTGCCATGGCAATGGAATATTCCACCTGAATGGTAAAGAAGGCGCTCTCATAAAACAGAAACCTACTGAGCTGTAGTTATTCCTTTGTTTCTGAAAGTCTGAACACATCTCAATTTATAGGTTCGTTGGTGATGTCTTTACAAACAAGAATGTGTTAAAGAAATACATTTTTGGAATAGATTCAGAACAACTGAAAAAGCCAGGATTGAAGGCATGGATAAAAAACAATATGACATGGGGTATATCAGTAATGCAAAATTGCTTTTAATTTTTACTTGGAAAAATTGCTAATCAGGTGTTTCTCAACAGAAATTTGAACCTAAATAAGTAGCTGTTTACAAGAATTCTCATGTGAAAGTGACATTTTTCATAAAATGTCAGCTACAGGTTGAAATCATATCAAAACAGACAGCACGACTTTCTTTTAAAATGCTGCTTTAAATTACATTAAAATTTCTCTCTTGATTTGAAACCAAAGTTAATTGAAATCAGCAAGAGAAAACTGATTTCCATAAAACAGCCCAATGAAGAGCAATGAGATTTGAAAATTTTAATTGATTGATTAATTTGCAAAGGCAGCATAAATTTTCTGTCACCTGAAGATAACATGTATTGTTCTACATTGCTAATATAGCAGAGATAGAAAGCAAAAAATGCCTACACAATTTACTAATGTTAAAGATATTTGGTGTCTACCAATATATTATTTCACTTGTATCTGCTCTTATATTTTGCTTCTCTGTTCTGTTTTACATTTTTTTCTAAAAAATTGAGTGTACACGTTCTTTAATTTAAAATTTGAATGTTTTATCCAAAAAACAAGCAAACCCCAACCTTTTTGTATTCTCTACAGCAAAAGAAGCCGTGCTGAAAAAACGTGAACAGTACGTTTTTTTAAGTAACTTCGATGTGCAGTTATGCTACATCACAACTATGAGATAAGGGCTAATAACAGGTCCTATAAATTTAATAGACTTTAATCTTTAGTTAGTTGAAATCATATCAAAACAGACGCATAGGAGAAAAAGCATAGGGAGCATAGGGAGCATAGGAGAAAAAGCTTCTACAGAAAATGCAGATATTTTCACTTCAAGGATAAGATGTTTTTCCCCTAGAATTTCACACTAAGGTGTTAGTCAAAGTTTCTATTCTTTTAGGAAAGACCAAAGATGTTAATTAGCTAACAAGTTAATGGATAGGATGATCCTCGTGATAAAAAAAAAAAACAAAAAAAAACCAACCAAAGGCCAGAAACCAAACAAACAGAAAACAACAAAACAGCATCATTTAGAATACTCTTCATCATTCTTCTTCCTTCCTTAGACAAAAATCAGACCCTAATAGGATCCAGGTTGACACATAAATAGCCTAATCATCTATAAAATATTTCAAGACATCCTATCGCTAGAGATGAACAAAGGCACAGAGATGATATGTTTGTGTGATTTATAGGATTAAATTTTAACTAACCTGCAAGATTCTGACAGAAATGTCTGATTTAAATTACTCTGAATAAAACAGGAATATCCAATCCAAAGGTAAAACATTAAGAGGAACTTTCAGTTTGAACTTACCTTGCTGATGCTTTGGATGCAGCCCAGGACACGTTTGGCTTTCTGGGCTGTGAGTGCACACGGCTGGGTCATGTCCAGCCTCTCACCCACCAACACCCCCAAGCCCTACTCAGCAGGGCTTCTCTCTAGCTGTTCAACCCTCGGCCTGTGTTGATACTAAGGGACTGGAATGTCTTTTCCTGGCTTTTTCACCTGACTGCCAGGAGTTTTCAAATGTCATGCAGAGTGGCTTGACAATTATGCCAGGCAGTTCCCCAGGACTCTGAGATGGATCTTATTGGGTGTGATAGATTTATATACATTCAGGTTCCTCAGGCACTCCTGAAGCTGATCTTTACTTCCATTCTCATGCCTAGTTGTTTTTCCTTGCCTATATGATCAATTGCTGCCTTTATATTTTCATTTAGCAAGGTACATGCACATTTTAGAAAGCGAGGCAAGGTTAACCTGATCAGTAATGAGCACTTACTGTGGTCAAAGCCGCCAAAAAATACCAGGAGGTTTGGGTCAGTCATTTAGTTTTAATTTTGCAAAATAATTCCCTCATCTTTCTGCTTAGATATTTTTGTTCATAGTCTGCTAAGCTTCACTTTCCCCAATCTGCTTGGAACTGAGTCAGGACTTAGGCTCCTTCAGAAGGAAAGGTTAGGGATGGGCAAGAAGAAGTTTTCACTTACTCTATTTTGCTCAGTGAAAATGGAAGTGGTCTGCCATGTGAAGCCATAAAAATCCAACTTTGGGGAGAATTGATGCAGTGGTGTAGTTCCTTCACCTTAAAAGTGGAAGGGAGAATTGATCTATGTCAAGAGGGGGCACTGCTAGCAATTGGAAGGGCTTATCTTTCCAAAACCTATTGAGTCAAAATGTTCCTTATGGTTTTGTTGAGATGAAAGAAACCAGCTTTGGACAAAGATAGTTATTGCACTTTTCTTGAGAAATATCTCCTGTCTAGACTATTTCAAAAGGTAAAATAAAAGATGTGGTGTGGGTATTTTTATTTATTATTTAAGAGCAAGAGAAAAAGAAAAAAAGATGACTTATTTAATTTTGGCATTTTACCGCTATAAAAACCATAACTCCCATAATAGTGTTCTGGAAAAATGTTATTCAATAAAAATATATTTAAATATACATATGCATACCTTAATTCCCTCTAGTTTTAGGATCATAGTATTATTTAGGTTGGAAAAGACATATAAGATCATCAAGTCCAACCATGAACTTTACACGACTAATTCCATGCCTAAACCATATCCTCAAATGCCACATCTAAATGTCTTTTAAATACCTCTAGGAATGGTTACTCACCATTTCCCTGGGCAACCTGGGCTAATGCTTGAACAACTCTTTCCAAAGAGAAATTTTTCCTAATATCCAGTCTAAACCTCCACTGGCATAAGGTGAAGTAATTTCTGTAGTCCTGTTGCTTTTTACGTGGGAGAAGAGACTGAGCCCCACCTCCCTACTGCCTCCTTTCAAGTAGTTGTAGAGAGTGATATGGTCTCTCCCGAACCTCCTGTTTTCCTGGCTAAACAATCACAGCTCCCTCAGAGCTGTGTGTTAAGACTTAGTCTGCAGACCTTTCACCAGTTTTGTTGCCCTTTTCTGGACATGCTCCACTGGCTCAATGTTTTTCTTGTAGTGAGGTGTCATGGTTACCCACAACCAGAAATCTTAGTTGAGACAGACACAGCGTACTTTAGAAGGACTCAACTTTCCACAAGAATCATCATGCAGCCTTCTGTTTCCTTTCACAAGCAGCATCACTCAGCCCTTTTCCTTGGGCAGTACCACACAGCCTTCAGGGTACTAAACTTCACCCAGGTAGTACCACACTGCCTCCAGGTTTCTTCTTAATGCACAACCAGCTAATTCCTCTCTGTTCCTCACCTGGCTACCTAACTGTTTGTCACTCATAAATCTTACTTTCTCTGTTCCTCACCTAACCCCTCCTCCCCTCAGCACAGCCAGCAGACTCCAACTGACTCAGGACCGGCTAACCCCCTCTTTTGTAGGGCTCATCCTTACTGGTTACAGCTGTGGCTTGTTAAGGGTAACCCTTTGTAATTAGTATAGCTGCCCACAGTGAGGGGCATTCACAAATAGCAAAACAAAATAGTTTATTTGAAGACATGGACAGACTTCACAGCAAAAATAGAAGAGTAAGCAAAACAATTATCTTTACAGAAACAAAAAATTCTGATAGACAGCGTGGAGTAAGCTGGGAAATGGAAGTGCATAGCATAAAAAAGTCCATCATGAACTGGAATACAAAAAAATATCCACAAATCACAAAACATGAATTGACCTTAGGACATTCTATTAACTTGAAAAACAAAGTAATAGCTACTACCTTCAACTACATAGGGAAGAATGAACTTTTGCTGCAAGGTTAGAAAACTGCTCATAAGAAAGTAAGCAAGATACCATAAAAATTGACTGTTTTTCCTTATCACAAGAACTAAAATATAGAAATGATGCAGAAAAACATCATCTACTGAACTCTTCCTAGGGGCTACCTTTAACTCCTCCTCAGTGGTTCATTTATAACTGGAAAAATGAAAGAAAATGGTACACAAATCAAGAACAATTTAAAAACCAGCTAAGCATGATTCTGTATATACAATCATAGCTGCACGTAGATATACCACAGCGTAATGAGGTTTTCAACTTTGAAATATCAGTAATTTTAAAAAGGAGTTTATAAATATGTATTTATTTAGGACTTACTCATAAATAGTTTGGTAGAAATAAGCATTTCTTTAATCTGATATTCTTCATTCTACTAAGCATTCTAAAAAAATCTTCAGCAAATGTACAAAGATTAATATACGTGTTTAGTGAAGCATTTCATTGTATTACCAGGAAACAATGAAAGAATTATGAGGCTTTGTCAGCCTTCTGTTTTCCCAGCTGACTCTGACTGTCTGGAATATTTCTTTATGAGGTGACAGTTTTCAGCTGGAAAGTCAAGTCTATCCCTTTGTTATTTCATATTTCAGATCTCCTTTTTGTGCATAGCAATGGACAGTGCCAATTTTTCTGACTGAGTGCTTTGTAATTCTGTGGAGTTTTTCCTTGCAGAAGAATGTGGAATTCTCCTCCCAAATGGTATTTTCAGAAACTAAAAGTCCTGCTAGTAGCCTTAGTAATTTTTCAGAATAAGATTTTCAATAAGGCAAATAAAATTCAGTCCAGTGAGTGTAGCTTACTATGGGGGAAATTTACATTTTCCCTTAGAACTTCAAATATCAGGGCTTTGATGATAATTGACACAAACTTAGGTCTCCCAGAACCAAACCCCTACTGCTGTTGGTACTGTCACAGTCCTCCTTTTATTGTTATTTTCCTCACATTTGAACAGTATTCCATTATTGATTTTCATTATTCTCTAAGGGTTTACTGCAAAGTCTAGGTTTTTTTATTCAATTTGTAGATAAGTCTTCTAAATTGCTAGGCATTTTCACAACCTTACCCTCTACCCTACCTCCTATTTTGCTAACTGCTATTGATATGTAAGAATGGGAAAAAAAAAACAAGTTCATAAGATTTTCTAGAGAAATGAAAGTGCTTACATCCTCTGTATGACCACTGATGTATTTTTCTTAACAGGTTTACTGTTAAAAGTAGAAAATGAATGTCCTTGGATTTTCCTCTAATTATTTTTATAGTGCGTTGGTGGGTTTTGTTGCCAAAATAATTGTTAAAATATTTTAGTGGATGTATTAGATAATTTAGTAACTAAAGTTGGAATTATTCATGGCTAGGGCTATAAAATCTAAAGGAGATAATCAAGACTAGTACATTCATTACACTTCCCTACATTTACCTACAATCTACTAATATTTTAATAAGATTGCATTGAGAGCTTTTCTGTTTGAGTGGAAACAATTTCACTCATTTCTGTGTTGCATAATAATGGAAAGATTTTCTAGTTCTTCCAGTTCCATCCATGTATGATGTGGATGCAGAAATGCCGAAGTCTTACTACTGTATTTTGATACACTCAAACCTACTTTCCTCTGAATAACTTTCTCTAAATGGTCATTGCTTTGCCATGTCAAAGTGTCCTATCAATATTTTCTATATAAAGTAATTGAGATGCAATTCCTTAAGTATCACACCAAAAGGCCTTGAAAATGTGTTGTCTTTGCATTAGAATTCTCTTAGAAATTGGTCTTATAAAAGGCACAAGTTTTTTTTCAAAAGAACTGGAAACTAATTTTATCTTCAGGATCAGGAATCAAAACTCCTTACCAATGTGATTAGAATTGCAAATAAGATCATTTGCCTTCAAGCTAAAGAACATTGTGTTGTATTATGCCAACTCTGGAGTATTGTGTAAGAGGAAGTATTTAAAAATCAGAAATTAGCAGTCATTTCAATGATAGTTACTGACTTAGAATTTAGCTAGTGAAAGTAAGATCAAAATTCATTACCATTTTATTTTATTTTTTTTTATTCTTTCTGGCACACTCACAGAACTCCATGGTTTAGAAACTATTGTGCATTTTGTCTGCTGCACAGAGATCTTTATGTTAGAGACTGCTGGAACTGGAAAATGAAATAGAGACTCAGCAGCAATAATCATTTTGTTTGTTGTATCATGAGAAATGCTCAATTAATATTAAGAAGGCTATTCCAAGAATATTTTAATTATTGAAATTTAGAACAAAAAGTAAAACTCCATAGGCATTCAAATTAGTCAATATGAGAATCCTGCAGTATTTAACATCTAATATATGAAATGTTTCTACATCTGCCTGAAAATTAATTCAGCCTCTGTTCATGGTGTTAATCACTTTTCTTTCATATACTACTTCACAGTATCCAATTTGTCACATAGAAGCTTGTGTTTTACAGAGTATGGTAGATTCAAAATAGAAAAGAACCTTTCTTGGAAGGAGAAATGCATTAATCTCTGGCAATTTAACTACCATGTAATTATCCTCTAATGCTGTCTGAAAGGTAAAAAATGACAAATGGCTGCAATAAGGAGACATCACACATGCAGAATGAAGGTTCAGAAGAGCTCATTCCACCTCCACTTTACCAGCAGTTTGTTTCAGCTACTAAGCATTACTAATAGATTCTTAATATAATCTAGATAAATGGTTAAAATAATAAATTATGATTCAAAGAGACTGAAAGGAGACTGAAAAAAAAACCAGTTGCCTTAAAACTGTGGTGAGATTTCTGGCTGTGGGACGTTTAGCAAAATGAAAATAGTTATGAATAATTTCATTTTATTTTCCATATTTTACATACTTACAGCCTTTTGTAGTAAGCCAGATGCCACCCAGACATTTTGTTTCAGCTCCTAACTTGTAAATGGAATGGATCATTTAAACGACAAATATGATTGTGTTTTCTCTAAAGAATTATACATGTGAGAATCATTTACTGTAACAGAGGTACAAGATATTTTTCCTGCCCCTGTCTCTTTCCATCATGTTGTGTAAGAAGCAATAGAAAACATAATTACCTTCAGTTATTCTATAATTTACAAGACACTTCCATTCATCCAGGTTAAGTACTTTATTTGTAGTTGGGTAAGGAAGGAATATAGATAAAAATGAAAGAGAACTGTTAATTTAGGACAGTTTTTAGGCACTGTGGAATTCCTGAGTATAACACTGGTGGTTAAAGAGTGTGTACATTATTTATGCTGAGCTTAGTGGCACCTAAATCCTGCTCTGTAAGGAAGGTGACCACTTTGTTGATATGATTAGGTGGATGGGGTTTCAGGAAGCAGAGACCTGCCAATGAGGGGAAGAACTGCTGGAGCTTCATGTCTCTCCATAGGAATAAGATGATTTTGTCCAGCCTTGGGCTCAGAGAAGAAGCCACACCCCAGGAGTTTTCTTTCTCCCCTCCTCAGGTTGACATTTGGCTCCACTCCATCAGAGCGGCCATGTAGCTATTGGTGCAATCACAATGAGCTTCTGCTGCTGCAAACAGTGGCCCTTGACAGCAGAATGTCATCTTTCCTCTGTGCCCAGCTGGGCAAAGAATGAACCCCACCTCACCCTGCTACAAGAGCTGACTGCTTGCCATAGCATGAGTGGGCTGAAACAGGGATTACCAACCAACTGGAGGGTCAGTGTTTCATACTGGTTTGTGGCTCTTGTTTCAAGAAAAAGGTAATTTTTGCCTGAACCTGTTTTTTCAGTTTTGATTCAGCTATTATGACTGAGAAAGAAGGGTCAGCAAGAACATCACAATTCACTGTACACTGTACAATTCACTGTACAATTCTCTGTGCAGCTAGAAACTGAGCTGTACTCCTTCCGGCTGCGTGGAGGGGAAAGCAAACAATTTCTGACACATGCTCTTCCTTGTAGTGCCTTATATGAAATAAATGTTGAAGTAATTTCTCTTTGCACGTGAAAACTCACTATAAATGTTTCCCCCTCATAGTTCACATTTTTACTGATGCCAATGTGCATCTTTTGGACTATATTTAGTGTTGCTTTTGTCATGACATCACTGGTATGAACTGTGAGTTTCAAGTAAAGAGCAGTATGTCTCTTTGAAGCACGATATCTTCTCACTGTTATGTCTGCTTACCTCTAACAGACATGAAAATTTTTATTCTTTCCTCAAGTCACTAAATGACTTGAGGGGAGAAGAGTTGGAAATTAAAGGTTATTCTTTACATGCTTCTTTTATAATTTAATCTATCTGGTAAGTATACATGGGCCCATCTTGGATAATAAAAAACCCTATGTTTTGTAATCCATGTTGTGTGTTGTGGAGTTAAGATTCATTGGCATGTGCCTGATATGGTGGCATTAACATATGGCTGGTGAAGAAATGGTAGATGGTGGTGTCAGAAATAATACGTGCTTTAAGGAATAGTATAGCATTTTTATTTTTAGAAACTGTTCAGTTAAACATTTGGAAGGGTGATCAGGGCCTACTTCTGAAATTCTGGCTTAAGGCTCATCCTTAACAGACCTGGCTAGACTCGAGGGAATTATTAATAAAATTAAGGATTTTCAGAATTTGCTTTACATTAATTTGAGCGGCAAATGACTAGAAAAAATGAAGTTGGTGGATTTTTCCATTAAAATATCTAAAGTTTTGAGCCTGTGCATTACAGAACTTGTATTATGAAATAACAATTCTTTTAAATTATAAGCTGAGTGCTGTTTCTTCACTCAGGATAGAATCTAGTCTTCTGTTTCCTGTATTGTATCTTCACAAGAACTTTCCAGAGTAACTTAACAGTGTGATATTTTGTTATTATTCTCTTCTAGACAGTTTAAAACACTGCTCTCTTTGGAAGAGAAATGTCTGATTGCTAAACATAATTTATTTTACAAAGGAGATTGTCTAATTATAGTCAAGAAACTGGCCTCTAAATGAGGTGCTCCTCTCTCTCTTTACAGAAAGATGACATTCTGCAACTCTTCTTTGATAGTTGGGACTATAAAGTAGTCCCAGTTTCATAAGCTTCAGCTCTAAAGCAGCCCCATTCAAATATTCACCACTAACTGGGTGATTTCTCAAGTCAGAAAAAACTAGACCTTTGTGCATTTCTTTGTGTGTGCAATGCAGTTTTTTCAGTTGATCATTAATTAATTTCAGCAGATATTTTTGAGACATTAGTGAGATAGAAGACATAAACTGTGGTTAGTTTGTAAGAATAATTTAGATTATATATATATGTATATATATAAAATTTGCACTTCTGTTCTCTTTCCCATATATTTTTATCCTGGTTTCTCTCCACAAAGTAAGCGAGTTAATGCTTGCTTTGTAATCACTTTCTTTCTTTTCTTAAAAGGGAAAATACACTTTTAAGGTCACATTAAGCACTTGTAGAATCCAAGTGTCCTCCCAGTAATTTATACAGTTAGTACTTAATGTCTTAACCTTTAAGAGCTGCTCAGATTAACCAAAATTAGTTAGAAAAGTGTTTTTAAAATTTATGAAGTATAGCTTAAACACAAGGTCTTATCTTTCAGCTTTTCTTTAAAGAGTAAAACAAGAATTCATATAAACCAGGTTAATAATGATTCAAATTCTGACACCAACTAGTTAAACATTTTGGCTAAACTTCCGAGTTACACCGTTATGCACCAGTGTAGTTTTGTAGGCCAAGTCATGAGACCCTGCAAGTCCCCTGAGCTGATGGAGTGTTGCTGTTGGATGCGTAACAGCAGGTTACATAAAGAGGCTGTCTTACATTAACCACTGGATCTGTGTTTGGGCCATCAGAATGATCTGCAAAGATGAAAGACTTGTTCAAAGAGCAGACATAGACGAACTTGATTAATGAAGTCCTATGATAAAAAGACTTAAGAGGTTGTTACTTTTTATAGCAAAGCTACAAGTTATTGAGGAAGGTAAACTTGGAGCATATGTTGAAAGTACTTAAGGAATTGTATCTGATTTTTGTGAAAATTGAATATTTTGTTTGTTTGTGATCCCAGAGGTTAATTTTAACAATGTTTTTTGCTTGATTTTCAAGTGGTTTCTTTGATTAAATAAGTATTCAGCTTGATACAAGACAATAGGAGTCTCACTTAATTTACTGGACTATCTGATGAGCAAACTTTACTGAATTTGGAACCACTCCAAGTTCAGGATCAATGTCTAGTAGGCTGTTGAAATGAACGTTCAGCTCAACATTAGTGTGGACAGCTGGCTAACAGAAAAACACAGGAGCAATTGCCTAGTAAGAGGAAACCTTTCTAAAGTCAAATTGCTTGAAATAAAGTCAAATAGCTCTTACAGAAAAGCCCTGAAGGACTTCACATGACTAAAGCCTATAATGTTTTACAGAACTTACTCTTACTAACCTATAGGACTGAATGCAAAGCACTATCCTGTCTGGTGCATTTTTTAGCCATATGCTTAATATTCTGTAGAGAAAAAAAAACAGGATATTTTCTTAAATTACTTCAGAAAAGTAGTAATTTTCTTGTAAATATTAATTGTGTCTTTCTGTGAGTATCCCTTTTGTGTAGAAAAAGAAAATGAAGGAAGGAACTGCAGTTTATTTAAACTGCCAACTTTTTAGGCAAAACTAATAAAAGTTAGTCTTCTGAGACTATCTCTTGGTCCCCATGTAAAGGTTCTGGTTTTTATTGCAGATAATTTTATCAGAAGTTAGCCATTTTGGTTGAAATGTTCATTGAAAGATATTTGCATGAGACTGTCTTAGAATGTAGGACAGTCAAAATAGTTCACCATTTTGAAAATTACAATGTTTTTTTCAATGACACACAAGTTAATTTGGAGAAAAAAGAAAAAAAAAAAAAAGCCCAAAATTAAATGTGGAAGGTTTTGAGGCAGTAGTAAGAAAAGATTTTTGTGAGGATAAAAAGACAGAAGTAAGACATGAGGACCAAACTAGGAATAACTGGATAAAGCCTGGTGTGAGAACAGGGCCTATAAACTTGGTCCTATATTCTGGTCATGAGTTTGGTGACAATAATGTTTGTTTGTACAGTGAAATGTTCCTTAGTAACAACAAACCACAATCAAATGGAGCTCAGATCATCTGTACATCATAACTACAAGGTCTTGTTCACAGAAACATGGAAATTACCTTTCTGTGCTATAGAGAGTTGATGCTGGCTGGATGCCAGGCACCCATCAAAGCTACTCTCGCAGTTTCTTCTGCAACTGAACAGCAGAGAGAAAATACAAAGAAGAGTTTGTGGGTTGACATGAGGACCGGGACAGATCACTCAGCAAATATGATCAGGGCCAAATTACATTCAATTTAGGGGTAATTGAATTTATTACCAGCAAAATGAGAGCAGGACAATGAGAAGTAAAAACATACCCCCAAACATCCTCTCTGCACCTCTCCTTCCTTCTCATCTCCGCCTCCTCCCCCTCAGTGGTGCAGGGAGACACAGAATGGGAGTTATGGTCGGGTCATCCCACACTGTTCCAGCCGCTGCTCAAGGAGAGGAGTCCTTCCCCTGCTCCAGTGTGGGGTCCCTCCCAGAGACAGTTCTCCACGGACTTCTCCAATCAGAGTCCATTTCACAGGCAACAATTCTCACAAACTGCTGTAATGTGTGTCACTCTTGCAAGGGGTGCAGTCCTTCAGGAACAGCCTGCTCCAGCATGGGTCCCTCAGAGGGTCACAAATCCTAACAGGAAACCTGCTCCAACAGGGGCTGCTCTCTCCACAGGTCTGCAGATCTCTGCCAGGACCCTGCCTGGCACAGTCCTCCTGCAGGGTCACAGCCTCCTTTAGGGCATCCACCTGCTCCAGTGTGGGCTCTTTCATGGGCTGCAGGTGGATATCTGCATCCGCATGGATCCCCAAGGGCTGCAGGAGCACAGCTGCTTCACCATGGTCTACACCATGGGCTGCAGGGGAATCTCAGCTGTGGTGCCTGAATCACCTCCTCCCCTTCCTTCTAAGACCTTTGTATCTGCAGGGTTGTTCCTCTCATATGTTCTCACCTTACTGTTCTCCGGCTGCAATTATAGTTCCTCAATAACTTATTTTTTCCCTTCTCAAATATGTTATCACAGAGATGTTATCACCATTTCTAATTGGCCCAGCTTTGGCCAGCAGCACATCTGTCTTTGGAACTGTCAGGGAGAGGCTCTGCTGGACACAGAGGAGACTTCTGGAAGCTTCCCACAGAAGCTATCCCTGTAGCCCCTCTGCTATCAAAACTTGGCCAGGAAACCTCAATAATATAGAGGGGTTTTTTTGGATTCTTGTGTGCATATGTAATAAATATCTAAGACTGAAAATTATTTTGGTAACAAATTATTATATTTAGATCCCATGGATTGAAAAATAAGTGCAAAAGCTTGCTCCAATAGAAAATGCTGTTAGTGGCTTTGTCTTATTTTTTGTGAGTCTCTAGTTATACAATATAAAGTACATAGAATATTCTGCAAATTGCAAAAAAGCTTCCACTGAAGCATGATACTACTTTTAAGCAATCATATTTTCCCCATCTTCTAGGAAACAAAACAGATCACAGTAAATAGAAACCTGATCATGCAAGTAATATTGAAGATCTCTATCGTATCCATATTTTGAGTTGACTTCCTATCACTTCCCATGGGCTGAAAGATAACTGTGTTTGTACAGAAACATGAAAATTAAACAAAATGTTACTGCAAGTACATGTCTTGCAAGTCCAATCTGAATGCTCAACTTTTAGATAGAATATTTTAATATTTGAGAAGCTATTCCTATTTTTGAAGAGTTTTGATGGGGTTATGTGACAGAGCACCAAGGGAAATCTAGTCCCATGTTACTACCACAGATTCATCACATAGTATGAATTATAACTGAATTATAAGAATAATTTCAATTGTTAATGTCCTCTCAAGATGAAAAGTCTCCCTTCATACAGTGTTTGGTTAAACAATGGATTTAAGGTTCATTGTCCACATCTATGGGAAAGGTCTCTGCAGTCATTTATTCAGCTCTTTTCACAGAAAATATGGGAAAATCCTTTTATGAAAGAAAAGTCTAACAAAAAGGCTGGTAATAATACCAGTTGATGTCAAAAGGAAAGAGTGGAAAAGCCACTTTTTTGGTGGGGGTGAGGAGGGGGAAGAGTGAAGTTTGCCTTATAATTATGGCAAAAATGGTGCTCTAGATGTTATACGTGCTTTGACATTGTTACTGTGCTGTTTTCCAAGAACTGAGTGTATTTTACATTTTCTGAAATTACCTTTCATAACAGCGAAATCAAATAACAGTAAAATTTTGGACCAAAAGATAAGCAGTACTCAATTATGAAATCCTAAACTTTTTTTTACTATGAATTTAAGGTCTCGTTTAGACCTTTTTAGATCACTGCTCTGAAAAGGATCTAATTGGGCAACTCTTCCTGCTGTGGTGATGGAAGTGAGCGTAATTTGTACACAAAAATACCTTTTATATCCCATTTAAGGTTCATTTTTGTGCCAGGCCTCTGAACATTGGTTTTTATGGCTATATGGCCTTGCAGAATAAGGGCTTGAAAGCTCATTGATTTTTACCAGTCATTCTTAAATGGGGCTACATGAATTTGGTTTGTCACTGGCCTGAGGGCCTATCTACATGTCAAAGTTCTATGTTTACTTCTGTTAATGAGATAGGACATATATCTTGTTTTTATGTGATAGGAAAGGGAATAGAAGGTTTATGTTCTTTGACACAAGGACAATAAATAAAAACAGATGTCAAAAGGAGTGGACAAGAGGAAACCATGAAACAAGATGACTGAACGTATCAGTTTTCTTGCCCAGAAAGTGGTGATAAAATTAGCTAAGCATAATAAACTGAAGAGGTGGGAACAAAAAGATTAGGGCTGGTAGTACTGATAGACTGTGGATTTCTTTGGAAATTAACTTTAAGACCACGGGTGGTGCCATGAAGTCCCTTTGAAATGGAAGGCTCTGTTCTAGTGACTTTGCAGACCCTGATACTGTCCCCAAAGACTTGAAACAAATCACCTGCCGGGAGAGGGAGGGATTCTGGAGAAATTTAGCACACCAGTTAGAGAACACATTGGCAAGAACAACAAGAGAAAAATGGGAGATAATCCCTTAATGTAGCTAAGAATGAAACTGGTTCATGTTGTATGACCTTTGCTATAGTTAGTATTTGATGTGTCTTTATGAAGGAAAAGATAGGAAAACTACAAAAAATCTAGTCCCAGAGCTGTGTTTGAACATCAGATATTTGAACATATAATATGTATGTGACCAGTGAAGACAACAGCTCCTCTCAAGAGATGAAGACCCCACCAATTAAAAAACAAACAAACAAACAAAAAAACAACCTCTCAACCAACCAAAAAATAGATCAGAATTTAGAGTTCCACAGATGTCCAAGCTGAAATGGGATGCCCTGAAAGAAGAGCTGAGCACTCCTTCATCAGGAATCTTCCCCTTCCCAGCTGGTCATTTCTATCCTTGCACTTTCTGCAAAAATTCTTGACACCAAGTGCAGAGTAGCAAGCTATGGGAATGACTGCTTGTTTCTCAGTACAATCTGCTGATCTCAGAAATAAGCGCACATTAAGGTGAGTTGCAAGAGAAGGGATAAACTCTGCGAAGTTACAGCTCTGAATACTTTATTGGGGAAGAAAACACAAGTCTGTCTTCTTCAATTTTTCTGGATCTCTAAGTCACAGAAAAAGTTACCTGTACATGTTTCATGGTGATATTGATTGAAGGGGAGACAGTGGTTATGACTGACCAGAAAGCTGCTTTAGTCCACTACAGAATAAGAAATAAGGCAGGTGCTCGTAGCTCTCCAGCTATTCTTTAAATAATAATTCTCTTATTATTTTTAATTAGTAGGTAGCAATTACTTGTGCTAGTCATCCAATTTTTCTGTAACAGAAGAAGAGAACATTCCTAATCCACTAACCAATTTTTTTTTTGAGAGAGAGACTGTGCATTAGGTCTGGCTGGTATGGATTTAAGTTTTTCCACAGCAGCCCTCATAATGCTGTATTTTACATTTGGAACAAGAATGGGGCTTTGCCTCCTGTTGTGAAGTGCTTGCTGTCTCTCCAATCATTCTAAAGCCAAGGTTAGCCCATCACAGACTGAGAATGGCAATATGACAATACAAACATCTAGGATGGGTCGTTTTTCTGTTGAGATTACAATTACTAATATTTTTACAGCCTTGTGTTTGCTTGTGGAGAAATATTGAAGAAATTCTACCCCATATGAAGTGGTAATGAGGGATAGTACTGCTCAGCAGCATTTCAATCCCAGAAGATGGGGATGAAACTGATTTTTTTTTTAATTTTACTATTCTTTTTAGCCCTTGCTCAATTATTATTCATTGTATTCTAGTATATTAAAGAGAGGAAAAGGACCACCAGTGTGCTCTGACATTGTCCAGGCTGTATTTTGGATGTGTTTTCCTATCTACTCTTGATTTTTTAAGCTGCCTAACAACTTGGTTTCTGTGGTAACTCATCAGTGAAACAATATTTCAGAAAGGTTTATAGTATGCAGAATAATATTCAGAATGAATCTGAATTAAAAAAAATACATTCATTTTTGAGTTTATATGAATTTTTAAATTGGCCTAGAAATTTATTTTTTAGACCTAATAAATAGCATATTTCCATGGTTGAAAAATAAGAGTTACAAAGCTACTGACATATTTCAAAAATAACACTGGGATTGCTTCAGCTGTAATGTTTTGAGTAATAATTTTTGCAATTTAGAGAGAAATTGCACTGATGACACTATATGCACTCAACCCAAATAAATCAGAACTTATTTGATCAAACTACAATTTCGCATGCAAATTTTTTTCTGTTTACACAGTGCACAAAACAACTGTGACCTCCAAAGGATGCATGAAAATGTGGTGTTAATTGATATATTCCTGCTCTGAAAAATGGTGTGACAGCCAATTTCATTTAAGCAATATAAATGCCACAAGTTCCTGAAATTTAAAAACTGGACTTTTAGCTATAATACAGATATTTAGGATAGAGTGTGAGAGCCTGAAATGTTATGGTTAATGGCTTAGACATTATTATGAAGGACTTTTTGCCCGTTATGGCAAAACTGTGTGAATTAGTTGTGACCACTGAAACCCGCTCCTCCCTGAATAGGCCTCCTGACTGGAGCTTTGGACTGTGGGTTAAGCCACCTAGGGGAACTTGAGGTAAGATAAAGGTGACACTATTTTCCAGTTATCTCAGGTCTAGGGAAAGTAAACAAGGCATGCATTCACAAGAAAGCCAAACCCAGCAGCTGTCCTGAAAATCGGTTCTGGCTGGGTTTGGAGTGGGGGAGGCCATAATCCACAGTCCCATGTGCTGAGGCCAGGTTTGCACACACACACCCCCAGTCAAGGAGGGAGGAGAGTTTTGGGTGTGTGGCATTACCTTTTGTCAGAGGAAGTGAACATCCATCCTCTGTTATGCCAACTGGCTCAGATGTAAAACCCCACACCCCTGGAAGACTACATCCATGGGACATTCACATTAGAGCAGCTGAGAAGTGTCACAAACCATCAAAGACCCCAAAGTGCTCGCCAGACTAATTTCTGAGGCCTTGCACCAGAAGACTGCATATGATTGTTGTGGTTTGACGCTGGCCCAATGCCATGCACCCACAAAAGTCACTCACTCACCCTCCCCTGCCACAACTGAGCTGAGGAGAGAGGAAAATAAAATTAATGAAGGCTTCATGAGAGAGATAAGGACCGGAAGAAACATT
>VXBQ01004622.1:596686-726871 GCA_013400175.1 Phainopepla nitens | reverse complement strand
CCCAGGGGCTGTGGGTGGATCTCTGCATCCCCCATGGATCCCCACGGGCTGCAGGGACACAGCTTCTTCACCATGGTTATCACCACGGCCTGCAGAGGAATCCCGGCTCTGGTGCCTGGAGCAGGTCCTCCTTCTCCTCCTCCTTCTCTGACCTTGCTGTCTCCATGTTGTCTTTCCTCTCATATTCTCACCTCTGCCTCTTCTCTGACTAGAAGCAAAAACCCCATGACTTTGTTTTGATTTTCTTCTTAAATATGTCATCACAAAGGTGTTCCCAGCCTCTCTCATTGGCCCAGTTTTGGCCAGCAGCCATCTTCAGAGCCATCAGAGATTGGCTTTGCTGGACATACTGGAAGCTTCCAGCAGCTTCTCACAGGAACTATCTTTGTAGTGCCCCAGCTACCAAAAAACAGGCCATGACTTACCAATACAGTGACGCAAAAGGATGCAACTGATCCAGAGTCTGTTGCAAGAGAAAGTGTCAAACTTGCCCCCTCCCAGGGGAGTTACCTGGCCATTCCCATATGGTAGGAATGTATGTAAATTATTGGGCTCTATGTTTTGTGGGACCCTCCCCACCAAGAAAACCAGAAGAGGATCAGCAGGATGCCATTGGGATCCACAGAGTGGTGCTATTTTCTAATTAATCTGTCTCTCCATCACTCTCTTTCTCTCCCTGCCTAGAGGCATCTCTAATAATTTTAATAACTGGATTGTAACACAGATGGAAATATAAAGCATAGTTGCTATCCAAAACAAATCCATTTAAGCCATAATCAGTATCTATTAATCTATCTTGATTTTTGGTTGAAGAGCAGACAAAGACTCAAAATCCCTCCTACATATTTCTAGGGGTTTCCTCCAAAGAAATTTAGCCAATTGTCAAAATCGACAAAATTCTTGCTCAAGTCTCAGTGAAAGGATAAAGTATAGGTTCCTTATGTCCTTGTGGTGGAATGAAGAGCCCTGTTTTTTGAGATAAAGGAGGTCATTCCCTGATCTGTCTGTGGTGAAATGAAAAGTTCCTCCAAGATATTTGTCTCCTGGTATCTCCAGGTGGTGCAAGATAGTAAGGCAACCTTTTCTGATTGGAAGACTTGGTTCTTTTGCCCTTCCTGTGAGAAGGATAAAACTGCATCTGAGATGAGAATTAGGGAATCCCATACCCTCCCTCTGCCCCTGTATGTGGTTACACATATTTCTCCAGAAGGAAGCTGGTTTAAGAATGTCAACATGTAGATTACTTCTTTCATGCTTCATAGAAAGCCTCTCTTCTCATTCGTACTACTTTGAACACAGAGCAACTCCACTGGAAATACACTGGTGTCTCAGAGGTTAAGATGTTTTTAATTAATCTGATCACTGTTGTTGCCTGTAACTTACGTAAATTGCCAAATATCAGCTTACATCTCCTCTGTTGGACTTCACTAATTTTTTAGTAATGTGTTTGACTACTGTCCTGTTAATCCACTGACAAAATGCATCCAAGAAATCCACAAGTCAGAAAACTAATGCCTCTAGTCCCTTCCTATATCACCAATAAGAACTGACATGCCTTTCTCTGGACTGTGCTTGGAATGGTTACCTTCCAATTACAGGGATTTAATACTCAGAAAACTAATTGACATGTTTAAATTATTTTTCTGTTTTTGACACCTGTCATATTGGAAACAATGGGCACTTTTCTTTGAAAAAAACATAAATCAGAGTGAAGTCTATTGACTATACAAATATGTAACAATATTGTTGTGGACTGAACAAATTTCATTACTTCAGTATTATAAGAATGAATGTAGAAACACAAGGATGAATGTAGAAACACTTAAATGATGCCTATATCTCAAGTACTAGTGGTCCTGGAGGTGATTAATCTGCCTGAGGAGCATCTCTGAATGAAGATGAAGCAGCTCATGTCAAGTTTCTTACAGGCTTGAAGTAGGGGTATGACCCACTGCCCTCCTAAGAGAGACTGTGGATCTAGACTGGGGTGCTTACAGTGCCAGATGCTTATGAAAAAGTTGCTACATGTGGCTGTCCTTGCAGAGAGGAGGGATTAGTCTTTCTGCTTGACAGCAACTTTCCCCTTGCATGATTCAGGTAAGCCTCAGAATTTTTCCAGAGAAAGGAAGAGGGGAGGAGAGAGAGATTTCACAAAGGCTGCTGAGTTGAAGTCTTCTCCACATTCTACTGTCAATGCTGCAACCCATTTAGATAGTTTCCACATGATAATACTGTTATTCTAATACATAATAATTTCCTTATTAAATAATGTATTCTATTCTCTTACATTATTTCACCTTAAATAAAACAGAAAAATATTTTTATTTATTAAACCCTTTACATTTCAAATTATTTTCCAGTCACACACTAAATATTGTGAAAGCACATGTAAACTGAAGTTTATATAAGTTGATCATTTCCAAATGTAAAGACCTTAATAGTTCAACAGATTTAGAGTAGTGTCTCAACAAATGGTAAAACTTCTATAAAACTGTTCTTGCAGTCACCTTCTTCATGTTACTTAGAACCACAAAAAAGGATGAACAATTGTCAAGACAAGTCAATGAGCTGAGAGGACAACACCTCCAGAAGCATCACTCTCATAATGTAGTTTAGTTTTCTTGGCTCCTAGATAGGAACAGGAACAGAAAATCAAAAACATCACCAAATAAAACACTCCATAAGAAGCTGTGCTATACTTCTAGAGGATAACAATTTATTTCATGGCTATCCAATTTTTCTGCAGGTTAGTGTTGCTACAATGCACTTGTTACTATTAGTTGTTTGCAATTAGAAAGGGGAGACCTAGTTCTGCCCAACAATTAGTCCAGCATGGGATGGAGGGGATGGTGGAGTCACTTTTGGGAATACCCTTAGATCCTGGTCACTCTGACTCTAGATATGATGTGAGTTCATAGTGCATCTCTCTTCTGCATCCAGATTTCCCTCCTGCACCTGCCGGGGCACAGAGGAGATGGAGAAAGATGTCTTAGTCTACATCCAGCATGTAGGCAATGTGAGCATCTGAACTTGACATTGAAGAGTTCTGAGACCTCTTCTTTTAGGTGTAACTTCAGAATTTTGCAATTAAGCTTCAATTTTGGACTTGAACACAAAGCAACAAGTTTATATTCATCCAGAGCCCAAAAGCAGTGCTTTCATCATAAACCCACATTATTTCAAACTGTGCAAACACATCCTGTTCACCTCTTCACTCTTTCTTCTCCTGTGGCCCCAGAAATGAGTTTCCAACCTCCCACTGACTTCTGGTGAGAGAGAGAGAGAGAGAGAGAAAGGGCAAAAGGAAAATAAAAAGTGAATTCCATTTTAAGTCAGTATGTCTGGGTTTTGCTAATCCCAAAGTGCAGGAACTATTTTATTTTAAACATGAAGTGATTGCTACTTGCTATTGCGCACAATACAGGCTCTTTTTAGAAGTCTGAAAAGTTTTGAAAAGCAAATGCAGTTACCATTCAGTGATGAGGAGGTCCAAATGAGAATTGAGCCATCTGTTTGTGCTACACTGGGATCATAATGTATAGGGTCAGATTTCTTCATCCTTATATCAGTTTTATAGAAATTCCAGTGATTTTTATTGGTTACTTGTAAATGAAAGGAATGAGATGCAGTTCAGTAGAGTATTTTGTATAGGCAAGGTCTTGGCTCTCCTCTACCTTGCATGAACACTGCTGAAATACAAAAACTCTGAAGTCAGTATGAAAGTAGCAAAATGCTCACTAATCCCAACGAGGCAAGGTGAAAGCCAGAGATGGATCTTTTGAAGTCTTTAAAGGGGTACAGCTTCCCTCGTGCTTTATTTTGTTCTTTTTTTTTTTTTTGAAACGAAATATTGTCCTTTAAAGAATTTTAAGGAAAAGAAGAAACCTAGAACTCCTATATTGCCGTGAGTAAATTTTGACCCTGAACAGAAGAAACAAAAATTAGGATGTTCACTTAGTGTTTATAACTTTACTCTTTTTTTCCTTGCTGCTGAAAAATTGATGATGTATTTTGTCTAGAAATTGATTCTTTTACAAAAAACAAAATTGATTTACACATTTCCCTGGTTGTTCTGAAATATCAAAAGTTTTAATTCCAAATATTAAAAAAGCTGAAAATGAAAATAGGTAATGGAGTATATCAGTGTGATTCAGAAAGAGTGCTAATGAAAGGTGAATCAAACTCTTCTGAAATTGGTGCACTTGTCTTTGTCAACAGAGTCAACACAATCATATAATAGGAAACCAAGCATTTAATATCTCTGGAATAAAGTAACTCCAATTTGGTTAGCCTTGACCTTTGTGAGATTTCAGTTCAGATCTATTTTAACTTGAAAGACTTGAACTGGAAAGGACAGATGGCTGTTTGATGGAGCAATATCAGGCTGGAATCTGACATTTTCCTAACCCCGTGTCATTCAAGTTGCAGCACCTTGTCATTCAAATCTCCCTTGTCAAATTCAAATCTCAGCCAACTCTTGCCTTATTATTTATTTCTCTGAGAGTTGATTAAAGTTTGAACAGTGACGTGCAGAAGGATGCCTCATGACTTTTTTACCTTATCTCTTGGTGACTTCTGCTTCTGATCTCCAGTTGTTTGAGACTGCAGAGCCAACCACAGTCCAGATATAATGAGAGGTGATTTTCAAAATATTCCTCCAATCCTAAATATTTGCACAAGAAAACACTACCTAACAAATTAAATATTTATAATACAGCCAGAATAATGATGAAGTAAAGAAAAAAGTACATTTTTAAATTACTTTCCGCTCTGGGGGGATTGAGGAAAGCTACTGAAAACAGCACCCTTGTTAGCTGTACTCTTTCCTTTTAGAAAAGCATCGTTATCTAAGCAGAAGGCTTATGATTTCAAGACTGTGGGAAGCGACTAATGATACTTATTATTTAAATATGAACCATCTAAAAATATATATAAAAAAAAGAGAGCTATAGAATTTTGAGAATCAACCCATAGTATTAAATCATGGCGTCAGTTATGCTGAGGTAATGCCAAAAATCACAGCTCTTCTACTATGATTTAAATGTAAAACTGTCAGTTTTAGCTACCACAGAAGTGTATCAGATATTGCAGGGTAGATGAGAAGGGTGTATTTAATTTTTCATAGCATAATCATCCTGCTGTGGTGCATATTTAGCCAAACAACAGAAACAGAGTTACACCAAATTGTGTGCAGCCTAAATAGCATCTATACAATTCAAAGTAGATATATATTGTGTTTCAGTTGGTAACAAGATTTCTGTAAAACTTGTTCATCCCTACTTAATTTTATGTATAGTCTCAAGAGGTACAGATGTGTGGCTTGGGTTGAAAGAAAGAGGTGGTCAGGTAACAAGTTTTCAATTCATATTTCAGGCTGAGTCAATTCACCTTAAGTGACCAACCTCCCTTGGACTGTGCTTAACTGAAGGGTTATTAATTGATGAACAGGAGAGAAGTGAAGCTAGTGAAGTATGTAAAGAAAGGTATTTTTGTACCATTTAAAAAATTATTTCTTTGTCCTCAAAGCCAGATAATATAATTTTTGTAGGCCTCATATGGAGTTGGAGCTTAAAGTGATAAAGTAAGCTGTTTTTTTGCTTTGACGGAATTTATTTTTCTCATAAAATGTCTAATAAAATGTGTGTTTTTCTCTTTTCAGGATAGCTTGACAATGAACCAGACCTTTTTGGCTTGGGATTTAGAATATTGCAAGGTACTTTGAAGAGGGCAACAAAGAGGAGTCAAAAGCTGCATCTACAAAACACTTAGGCAGTGGTTGTTCATCTGTCAGGTAGAAGAAGCGAGAGGAAATTCATTTCAAAATGCTCCAGTATTTGCACTAACTTTCCCTTTTTTTTCTGGGTACAATTTAAAGGATTGCATTTGATCTGGTCCTACAGAGGATTAAAAGAAGATTAAGAGGATGAACAAGTCAGTTGACGGAATTTTACCATTGATTTCAACAAGGCCAGGGATTTCTACCTCCAGTGATTGCCCTCTATAATCAGAAAAATGTTCCTGCTCTTGGGCCTGTTACAAAGGACAGGATCAGGAGGATTAAATTTTTGCAGTTAAACAATCAAATGCCTAGAAGCATAGGGAAACTCAACAGCAGGTATGAAACCATTCCTCTCCTCCTTTAGGAATATAAATAGCAGAGAAGCCTCTGACTGTGTAACTGTGCACAGGCTGGTTTGATATGCAGGAGGGAGAGGAGAAGTAGGACCCATGAGTATGGGAAGGGAGCAGTGATCCTTGTAGAGAATACCTTCATTCCAGAGAGGTAACCCCAGGCTCAATTAGTGACTAAATAGAAGTCCTTGCCTCCAAAATGAGCAAGTAACAGTAGATGAAATAGGCGACCTGATATATTGTAGGAAGGAGCTGTACCAGAGAAGTACAAGAGAGGTCAGAGTTATAACTAGAGACTCAAACAACTAAAATCCTCCTTTGCTTGTAGGACTCGTCACTTCTCACGTCTTGGGAGATTCTCAACACAGAGTTTTGTCATCCCAGAACTCATGCTTCAGAAGGATAGTATACGATCCTCTTCTGTTTTTTTTTCCTTTTTTTTTTAATAGCTGTGGTGAGATGTTTCTCTCAGGATGCACCAAAAAACATAACTTCTTATAGATTGGCCAATGCTTTGTCCTAACTATCCTTTTCCTTTGAAATTGAATAGTATTTTCCCAATGTGCTGAATTGCATTTCCACAATAGAACAGCCATGTCTCAGATTACAACTTTACCTGATATCTTGATGTTACAATGTAACTTTATCAGATGAAATTTGGGTTTTTTTAAGCTTATCAAAGAAACGGAATAAGATTAGTTAAAATATAGCGGGTTGAAATGGGATGGCAGTTCCTTCTGGTCAGTTGTTAAATTTAACTATTTTAGATTGGCAGCCTAAAGAGATTGCTTTTTCAGACTTACAGAGATTTTTCTTTTTGATGTCTACAAAACAAGGGCATACATTGCTGTTTATAGAGAGCTCATGAAATCCTGGTTGTACTGAAGTGGGTGACAAAACTTCAAAAGAGACAAGTTATATCTTGATTTAATTAGATGGGCTGGCACTATTTATCTTGTAGAGTAGAGCATTTTTTATCTGAATGGAATAGCATTTTTATTATCTTCTTATTTGGTTTTAGTTTTCTTGTGAAATTGTCACTTTTCACTTGATTTGTTTGAGTGTAGTGTGAAGAAAAATTCCAAATGTCAGGGAGAACTAAGATTTCTTTAAGAAGATGGAAGGCAGAAAACCTATTTCAGTCATTTATGCCTTCTAAAGGAGCACCAGTCTAATTTTTTTCATTATGGAACAACTAATGATGCCTTAATTGAATATATTGATGGGTTAATTTTCTTTATTTGTGTAGTAATAAATTAGAACCTAATTTTTATGTCCATTAGCAGAAATTAAGGTAAATCTACTTTCAAATTTGTACTGACATCTAAATGCTTCTTCAGTTTTCTCTCCTTAGTTATGTACGAATATTTCCTTTTAATGTAATGCATTACTTATATCATTAGAAAATTATTATTATTCAATTGAAGACAAATACATTTGGCTTTAAAAGAACTTTGACATCATATTATTTAAGCTTGTTCGGATGCATGATGTATGACATAAGTTCTCACATGTTTGTAACTCATCCTCTGTAATTCAGAATTTTATTGTTGCTCCAATCCTATTTTTTTTTTAATGTACTTGTATTTTTTAAAAAAAATTAAGATAAATCCCTTTGTGTAATCTAGCATTTTTTGCTAGATTTACCATACTGCAAATTAGGAAAGATGGTTACTGAGGCGAAGTATTGTTTCAGGTCTTGCAGCCTGGGCCCGAGGTGCCTGTTTCAGCAAATTTTATTTGACATAGATTTTTCAGAAATTACTCTGAAGAGTTTTATAAATTTTTCCAGAGCTGATTAAGGGTTAATTTAAGTAAAAAGTCTGTCTGGTCACTGATAAAGTATGATTTGCAAAGGTATCATTATGAGATAGGCATGCACCCTCCATAACATCTTTAGGAATTACAGAGATGATCCCTCTGTAATATGTACAGCTATCTGAATGTATTTAAAAATCCAGCTGCTCATTAAGCCAGCAAGCTCTAACATACACAAAACTCTTTCTGAAAATGAGGCTAGGCAGAGACCCATAAGGGACACTTCTCCTGAACTTAGTGGAAAACAAACACACAGGTAATATACATGATGAAGGATACTTGAGGTGCAATGGTTTTTTTAGGTGAACTGATGGAATGCCAGTGAAGTTTCTCAATATCTTTGTGGGAATGGACCTTACAGGCTTTATGCACAATTGCTTCTGGGGACATTATGCTAAGAGTGGGAGGCACAAATATGCAGTTCTGCAGTTTTCTCAGCCTCATTTAGGTAAATATTCTTGCATAAAATTTCACATTGGCATCTACAGAACCCTGTGATTTTCACATGGTCTAACATCACCTTGAAACTGCTGTGCAAATTTTTTCAATTTAGCAGTAGAGATATTTCACCTCACTTTTGAGGTAAGAGATGGCCTTTTTGTTCTTTAAGGCCTTAAAGCTCAACAACTTAACTTTCTCTTTGAGTTTATTCTCTTAAAGAAAATGAACTTGTATGATGTAAAGAAGGGGAAAAACACACTGGAAGAATTTGAAGATGAAATGAGTTATATAAACACAACATTTTTTCTTCTACTGGAAAGTCCAGGGGCCAAGAAAACAGTTAGAGGATGAGGGAAAGAGTTGTATTTTGTTTCATAAAGACTTTCCCTCTAAATACCATGGGAGTTATGAGAATGGAGAAACATTACAAACAGACCTTCAGCCCATAATTCATTATCTTGTTCATTAAGGCCAGGAGAAAATAGACAGCACACTGCATGGCAAATACATTAAAAACTCCAACAAAATCACGTTAGACAAATGCATTACAGGGAGGGAAGTGATTTGAGTCATATATTATCAGGGCATACTAGGGGAAAAATGCTGTCCAGTCATATAATACACTACTACTGGCAATGCCAACAAATAATGCTGTAATCTTTACAGAAATCCTCCTCATATCTCCCTGGATTTTGCTCACATCCATAATGAGTTGCATATTAAGGCAAAGCAGAGAGTTCTGCCATGCCTCTGTGAAAGTCTCAAAGTCACAGCTCCATATATTAAGTAAATGAATAGGCTTCAGTAAAACATGAAAATATCTCCATCTGGATACATTTAATATAATAAATCATATGAACTCTGGGGTTTTTGGGGAATATGATGTCATCATAACCCTTCAAGAGAATTATTTTGCTGTATCTCATCTATTATTCTATATATTAACACAGAAACAGCTGTCATTCTGATGAATGTTCTCAGGATACTCAAAATAATGGCATGTGAAAGTGTAGCCAAAAATACTTGGCATCCACTGCAACTCATTAGTGGAGTTCAGCATCATGATCAACGTTTAATGAATTATGATCAATTTTAAGTGACCATTTATCATCTCATGTTGACTGGCATGCTAAATCTTTGACAGAATAGCAAAAGAGGCCTCATGCCGGTTGTCATCAAAGTCTGTTGTAGACTGAAGACTCTTCTACACCATGAACAATCAAAATACAGCAAGCTAGAACAAGCACTCTGACCTCCATTCAAAGAGTTGTTCTAACTCTTTTTGTTCTAAGTGTAGAAAAGATACTGAAGTGCAAAATAGAAGTGTTAAAATACTTATTTTCCTGTTTTGCAACATATTCATTATATAGAAATAATTCAAATTTTGGTGGCAATGAAATTAGTTTTCCCACAAAAAGTAGGTAATTTCTATCTAGCCAATATTCCATAGACTTTCTTGAGGCATTCTCTTCTCAACTTGAATTCCTCTTGTCATTTCATTCATTTTCATATCTTCTTTATTCATGTCTGCATTTTCAAAACTCTGATTTTATAACCTTGGTGTGTTTTGTTTCATAAGAGATAGATGGATTCCATGACTTATTGCTGCCATTGAGACAGCTGGGCTTTTAATAAAAATGGTAGCTACCCTCTTTGCATTAGTCTTTTGAAATAGTCAAGTAAAGGAATTTGGACTTGGAAGAAATGCCTGCAAACCCGTTCAGTTTTCATCCAGGTGAATGCCTATAGCCAGTAATACTACCTTAAGGCTTGGCAGAGACCTCTGAAAATATTGAATCCTTTAAAGACTTTCACACAAGCTCTTGTTGACGTGGTAGTGATTTTTATTCATATCACAGGTAAATATGATAAAACTTTTTGATTAATAAGTTTAGAGTTTATATCTTTATTAGAAAAACCTAAGCATGCCAAAGTCAGAGTGCAGTTAACTCAATATTACTGCAGCAAGACTCTCAAACTTGAAAATTGATGATGACAGTGGTTTCTCTCTCACTAATTATGGTTATGAGCAATCTAAGCCCAATTCAAATTCCAGTGTATTCACTCTGTGTGTTGCCTCCTAAAAGAGTCTTTTCCTAATGCAATCTCTGAAGCTTTTTAAAATTGGTCTTGATGGAGGTAATCCAAAAGGAAATTAGTTTATGTATTTCCTTAACAATATTGTCAACAAAACCACAACCTTCTAACAAGGAAGCCATTACAAAAACTTAAAGTGGGCAAGACAGGAGACTGATGCAAGGAACTGACTTATATGTGCACTTACTTGCACAGTCTTGAAGGTAGGAAACATCATTATGAATGGAACAGTGTAGCCAAAGAAAGCCTACCACCAAAAGTGAGGAAACTGAGTGGCCAGCAAAAGAGAGGAAAAACAGTGATAATTCTCCTGATTTCCCACTGTCAGTAGGATGCACTTTGAGAACATGTTCATAAGAAGCCTCAAATGTATCTTCTTTCCTGAAATTATTTTCCTGCTATTTATATTCGTGTAAGTGTTTGGAGTCCACAATACCTTTTGACAATGAGTTTACATGAAACACTTAAGCACACTAGGAAAAAATTCTCCTCTTCATTTGTAACCTGCTGCCTCATCATTTCATGTGATATCCCTTTCTTTCTGCATTGTGTGAACAGTGATTAATGCTTAACTTCTCTTCTTTATGCTATTTGCAATTTTATAACTGTTTCATCTTCTTTTCCCTCAATTGTTCTTTTCCAGGCAGGCCAGTACAAGTGTATTTGCTATAGCAAAATCAGAGAGCATCTCCTTTAGCTCAAATGGTTATGTTTGGACACAATAGAACAGCATGGAAACAGATCACTTTGTGCAGGTTAATAATACAGGAGAGAATTTCATAGTGCTGGACTCTATTTTTGTGTCCTGTGAACCGTCAAAGATCAGCTGTGGCTCTGTAATGTACTTTTGTGTAACTATTACTGCCATTTACTGCACTGTGAAGCCCTTTCTCATTAAGGGCATGCATCACTGTGTTAGCCTGAGGAGGCTGCCATAGATGTGTTCAAATATCGGTTATGTATTATTACATGGAAAAGCAAGTGGGCCATAATGTTTTATTCAGCAAAATTATCTCACGGGTACCTGGGGTTTGAATGAGGTGCTTAAAGAGGAAGATTTGCTTGCTGACAAATATCTTCTGTTTTTTGTGTGTATTAAATTAATGGGAACCATATGGTGAAGTACAGAAAAACCCTGTGTTAATATCCCTTGCTAACTACAGCCACCTGCTATAATGGCCAGACTAATAGCAGGCCTGTTGGTGGTTGCTATTAATGTATTCAGTGCCTTTCTTGGCTTTTTTTGGCAGTCATAGAGAATTATATGCCATTCTCAAAACTGAAAATCCTGTGATTAGTTTTTTAACAGATCCTGAAGGCCAACACAAGGCAGCCATATGTAACCTTACCATTTAAAAATTTGCTTGTTTTAGTTTTTAATCACTTTATTATAAGTTTGTTTTGTGTTTATATGGCACTCAGCTTAGAAAGCTCATGCCCACTAATTCTCAAGTTTTGACACAGATATGTTATTTTCTACTGCCATCATATCCCACCTTCTTTTTCTCTGTGATCATCCCTTAGCAAATTTTATTCTCTAATTTCAATTGTTTGTCAATATGCCAGAGAGTCAAGTGGATCGACTGGTAAATTAATAATTGGAACCTATTGAAAATGTGAATTCATCCCTTATAATCACATCTGTTCCATCAGACTTGTTCTTGTGATAAATAGGCTGCAAAATAATTATGAATAATGAGTTTCATGTACTAGTTAACCATTATTATTAAGGTAAGAAGCACCCTCTGCAATATGTATTTGAAGCAGTAGTTGTGCTTCCCTATCAGACTTAAAAGTCACAGGAATAAATTTGTAAATAAAAAGGGTAAAACCAGCTTATCACTCCCTTTTGTCTCTTTGCTTGACTCTGCTCCTTAAGGTCCACCAAAATGAAAGAAAAGGAACAAGCTAAGAATTGTTAAAACTGGCAGGATCAGAGTGTGGCTGGTTTAGAACCTTACCAGTTGATCATTTGCTGCCCAGATACTACACCCATGACCAGCAGCAGCCAGTGACAGTATTGAGAAAGAAAAAATTAATCACAATTTTTTTTTTAATTTGAATTTTTTTTTTTTTTTAATGCTGGCAGAGCAGAGAAGCATGAGCTGGAAGTGTGGGGCTGGAAATTCTGCATAGGTGTTCAATTCCTTTGTGATTTGGCCAGGTGGGGTTTGGAAGCCTCATATCTTCATTGAGATCAAATTGCACCCCAGAACATAAATTTGTATGACAACAGTGGGAAGGAATAGAATTTCTAGTGGCCACCCCATCTCCCTGATTTATTTATTTTACATGGGCAGTAACAAAGACTGAGAGATTTAGGGATGAAGATAGGAATCTAGGTTTCCTATGCTCAGTTGCCTGTTTTCACCTTGAAACTTGAGTGACTTTCTGCCTCAGAACTTCTGCTGGCTGGAGAGATCATATTTTCAGTGAGACCCATGGTGACAGAATCACAGACACATATTTAACCATGTTAGAGATAATTTTGTTCAAATTTTCAGCATTAATAATTGTCTGTCTTTGTTGGTTGCCTCTTCAGCATGCTGGAGGCTGAAGATATTTTTCTTGGCATGTAATTGTTGCCTTTTAACTTACGGAGGTGATAGATGCTTAATTCAGGCATGGAAATTTCCCTCAGTAATGAATAACCCTGGGCTATGACCCCTTTTTGAGCTGTCCCTTTGTATGTACCAGTACTATTTTCCTATCTTAGAGACTTATTATGATTATAAATACATTCAAGATTGTGATTTGCTCCGATAATAATAAAAGCTACACAATAGAACAAGTATCTAGAGGAGAACTGGATGAAATAATTTGTCTGCCATTTTTGCATGTTATAGAAATAAATAAACACATCTTTGGTGATGCTGAAATACTTTCTGAATTAGTTTCTAGTCATTGAAATGTTTGTATTTTGGAAAAATGCAGAAAAGAAAAAAAAAATAAAACTTTTCATTTGGGCATTTCCAATTGGAATGTCTAGTTTACTATAAAGTTGAGAATTAGTCTTTTATCTTCCAAAAGTTTCAGTCCTGTTTGAACCAAAATGAAGGGTAATAAACCATCTTCTTCATCTGAAACAAGGCTGCTTTCCTTCCCAACTTCTCAAATTTCCATATTTTTCAAGAAAGGAAAGTTTCAGGTTATCTAAAAAAAGAAAAAATAAAATCCTGTTTGATATTTTCTGAACTTCTTAGGGAAACATAATATCTAATATATAGTGATACAAAAGGAATTAAAGAGGAATTATTAATGTATCATATTCAGTGGTTTACATTGTCAGCTTTTGCTGACATTGACACCTGTTCTGTGTAACTTGCTGTTCCTCCAAAGGTCTATTATGTTCTCTGTTTTCAAACGTATGTATTTATGACAATGGTATACAACTGTGAAGGACAGATAATTAAAATAATTAGGAAGTGAAGGTAAAATATTCCCCCTTTTCATGAGAATTAGCAATACTATATTCCTGCTCCAAGCTAAATACTCTAAGGAGCACTCAATTTAAGACAATTATAAGATAAATTATTTACAAGTGTAACTGAATTTCTAAGGTGGTTTATCAACAGTTACCAAAATACAAATATGGTAGATAGCAATACTATAAATTGTTCTTCAATGATAATGTATATACTTTTCATTATTTTTATAAATTCATCTCTGCTTTTTTTATGCATAAACAGAGCATTTTATCTTATAATATTTTCTTCAGATATTGCAATATTTTTACATGGGTTAGTTTTAAATGTATATTTCCACCTTCATTTTATCATCAGTCTTGTGTATGCAGGCAAAGACTATTATTACCTCTTTTCAATGTCTTTGCTATTTGCTTAATAGCAGGTTTCATTTGATGCGACCTTTTACTTGATAAAAAGAAAATACAGCATCAATGGATTGCTCTCATCAATAGGATACAATTAATCAAGCAATGATTTAATGAAAGAATAATGTCAGAAGAACTGTGTTAGAAAAGCTATTTTAGGACTTGCAGAAGATTTTATGAAAAAAGCATATGCAGAAGGTAGTGATTTCATTAGCATAGTGCTTAGCAGTTGACAGCAACCTTGATTTTCTTCTCTTTTCTCTAATTTTATGCTTAAGTGATCATTGAGGTAAGTGGTGTGGAAAAGAGAAGCACTTCTTTGTCTTAAAAAGATGATGCAAAACATTTAAAGAGTAAAAGGAGGTTTCAATCATCTGTTTTCCCAGATACTGCAGTTGCCAAATAGAGAAAGTTGTGACCTCCATTAACTGCGGCATGACCTTTGACTGGCTATCTAGGGAGTACTTGATCCAAGGAGCTCTAAGCAGGTAACAAAAAGTTGTCCTGAGCATTAGTTTTAAGGGCATCATTTTGCAAACTTCATGACCTTTATTTTGAATAAAACAGCCCAAAGAAAGTAACCAAGGGTGTCTTGACACCAGAGGAAATAGACTTTAATATGGAAGTATTCTCTGCCGAAACACTACATATAAATACTACATATAAAGCTTTCAATTTCATATTTTAATTCCTTTTGTATCGTATCTTTAATATTACTTTGTCATTCATATAGAAAATATATCTCTTCTCATATTCATCTAGAAGGACTTAACATCTCATACCACAAAAATAAAATACAGCTGGACCAACAACCATCATCCATTCATTAATAGGTTTTCAAAATAGGAAATACCTGCCTGAAATCAACTGTGCATTTGTTAAATTATTCTTCATTATATTATGACCAAAAAATATTCTATGGGCCTTTTCTTGTAATAAGAATTGGAAGTAAGCATAATAAGTATATCCTCAGAGTCCAAAATCTTGCACATTGAGAGGTTAAATGAGAGAAATATAGCGTTGATACAGGAAGAAAAAAGTATGTCCCTCTGTGACTCAGGAGAAGAATCAGTTATGCCAAAGGTACTTTGTGCTGGCAAAGGGACTATGTCATTGGTCTGAAAGGGATAGATACTTTCTCCTGTGAAGCACAAGAGAGATGTGGAGAAAATTACATGAAGTGACCAATAAAACTAGTTTCGGTAATTACATCAAAAGCCAGGCCACAGAAAATCACGCTCCAACTTGAGTATTAAAATGATTGTATTTTTAAATAAGAGTAAAGGCAGGAAATATAATAGGAATTATTATGATGCTAGAAGAGCACACAGACAACAACATTTCTTCTCCCTCTAAATGTATGGGGTTCATTTTGGGTATTTAGAGCATGGTGGCTTTGAATTTCAAATTTCACACTTCAAAATCCCAATTTCAGACTACAAAACATATATGGAAATATATGGACAGAAACATATGAAAAATAAATAGAGGCAAAAAATACAAGCAAGCCATGTCCAGATGAAAGTCTTGTGTGCATTATTTTGCCCCTCATCCTTCAAGATAATTGCTTTGGTTGAAGTAAAATTAGGTGCTCTGTTAGGATTTGAGTGAAGATATCTTAACAGAACATCTATAATGTACTTAGGTTAAAGCTAAGGAAAAGTTGCTGCAATGAAATTTCTGTTTAACATCCTAAAAGTCAAATTGTTCCTTGCTAGTTACTTGTCCTGTTCACACATTACATCTTGAGTGGTCCTCCCCAAGTCACTTTGGTGTGCTCATGATATCACTTCTATGAATGTGTAGCATTGCTTTCTCCTAGCTATTAAAGTGCTCACTCTTGAAAATTACAGTGTAATGTCAAAAGTAATTGAGACCGTAAGAGCTTTTTATTGAGAAAATGATTTTGTATCATATTCTGACAAACCTTTTACTGTGTTCTTTTTTGTTTGTTTTTAGTTTTCTCCTGCTAGTCCTACTTCTGTCCTAACTTCACAGGCTATTTGTTTCCACTACAACACTCATGAACTTATGTAATTGCTGAAGAGTCATTTCAAGTCCAGTGTGCTAATTTGTTTAAATTTTAGAATATATTTTTTATTCTCTTTCCCCCTCTAGTATTTTATATGAAGTAAGAAATATTGATATGTTGTTGAAAATTCAGGCCTGAGAAATGTCCTCACAGTTCTCCTTTCCAGATAAAGCTGCAGATGAAAGAATCAGACGAATTATTAAAACAATCAGTAAATGTCATCCAGTTTGCACTCATTTTACTTTTTTTGTTACTGATCATGTTTCCATCACAGTTTGATATAGTTCAGCTGGAGTTTCACCTTTGACACCACATAAAATATCATTCTTACAGGAACACAGATTTTGACATTACATAAATATTTACAGCATATCAATAACCAACACAGTGGGCACAGGAAGTCATTAAAAGTAAATATTGCATTACTAAAGAAAGAAGCAAAGCACAGTATTCTTTTATACTGCCATTACATTGTTGTAATGTAATGGTAGTATAAAAGAATGGCTCTTGGTGTCAGGTAAATAGTACTTTATTTATGCCAAAAAAAGAAAAAGTATACTTATAGTGCAAGGTAAACTTTTACTTCTCAAATGCAGGAATGTAATTCAAGATGCCTAAGTTAACAGACTGAACTCTCTGGGCATCTGCATAATAAAGCAGGAGAGAGAAAGGCTGTAATAGTGGGTGGTAGGGAGCAGGACATTTAATAGATGTCTCAGGAATGCACCATGTTATTTCTATTTTTCTGTTTTAATTTTTATGTGTATATATATATATATATATATATATGAGGTGACTCTATTTTAATGATGGAGTTCTTTTCTGTTTTCTTCCAGTACTGCAACTTAAATATGACAACATTCTTTGTATTTGCTTGTAGTCCAGTGGGAGAAGTAGACAGGCTAATCCCAGATAAATTTTACCACATTAAGAGCCATAGGCATTCTATTAAAGCTGTATATTCTGAACCTCTACTTGACCTGGAAGAACAGCTTGTTATTGAAGTAAAAGAAATGTAAATGCAAAATAAAAAAAAAATAGAAGAAAAGCAAGGGGACATTTAATTATCAAGTTTGCTTTTGGCAAAATGAGCTTCCAATTTTCTTCTCTTTCTTCATTCTCTGGAAACCTGCAGAAATGAGATAACCCTTAATCCAAAACTCATTCTCTTTATTTACTCTCACAGTATTTACCTTCCCTGTCTTGCATTTCGCTGTTTAACCAAGTATTGTACATAAAGAATGGAAGAGGCTTCAACCTCAACTCTTTCCACCAGAAGGTGGTAATGACTTTAACAGCTGTGGCAGGAGAGCACAATGTGCCAGGGAAAGGCACCTTATGCCACCCTCAGTAACATCTTTGAGGAAACATCATGTACTCATGGGTTCGTAGTTTAATTTACGTCGGAAAACAACTTTAAGATCAACAAGTCCAGCCATGTACTCAACACTGCCAAGTCCACCACTAAACCATGTCCCTCAATGCCAAATCTGCACATCTTTTAAATACTCCCAGAGATGTTGACTCAGCCACTTCCCTGGGCAGCTTGTAGCAATGCCTGATAATCCTTTTCACGAAGAAATTTTTCTTATTACCCAATCTAAACCTCCACTGGTGCAACATGAGGCCACTTTCTCTTATCTTGTCATTTGTTACCTGAGAGAAGAGACCAACCTCACCTGGCTACAGACTCCTTTCAGGCAGTTATAGAGAGTGATAGAGGCCCTGAGCCTCCTTTTCTCCAGACTAAACACCCCCAGCTACCTCAGCTGCTCTTCACAGGATTTGTTATGCTCTTCACCAGCTTTGTTTCTTTGTTCCCTTCTCTAGACCTGGCCATCTAGCCAGGTGTCTACTCAGTGAAAGGTGCACACATCCTATCCACAAGCAGCCAATTTTCCCACAGAAATTCTTTGGAAACTGTGTCAGAGGCTTTACTGAAATCCAGTCAGGCTATATCCGCAGCAGATCAACTTGTCATAGAAAGAGATCAGATTACTCAAGTAGGATCTGGCTTTCATAAACCCACACTGGCTGGATCTGTTCCACTGGCTGTCCTGTTCATGTCATATGCCTTTAATATTTAAAATCATTTAGTTATTTTCTTTACATTTGTCTTGATGTATCCTTTTTCTAAATATACTTAATAAAATGCTAACATGCAAATTCCTATTTAAATTACATACTGTATTCAAGTTTGACAAAGTAATAGCAATTATCCAGCAGGAAGAGCAAACTGCTATTCTTAACAGTGCTTTGAAAGATACCTCCATTTATTATTGCAAACAATAACTCGCTCCAAATTCCTTTTGTTGTTTCAGTCAAAATTATCGCATATAGGTATGTGATTCATGCAGTTCATTTAGCTTACTGCTTAATCCTGAGAGATATGGAAATATATGAGGGGTTCTTACAAAATGAGATTAGTAGCTTGATTTAAAGGCTAATAATGAAATTGTCCAAAAGTATTCATACTTGGAAAAAAAAACCCAGAAGCTTGTCATTCACATTGACTTCAGTACTGCAAAACTGAATTTATGATACTCTGTAAAACAACTTTACTTTTCTGAAGAAATTGCTTTTTAAAAAGCATATATCTAGAAGGAATAAGGACATTGAAAGCTAAATTTGATGCAGATGAATTTATGTGTCCTATCTTCAGTAGTTTATTTTATGTAGCTTATTTTTATCCTCTGAAAAGGCTTACTGCAGCCTTTATAATGGAATACAATGCTATCTGTAACATATTTTGAAATCACTTCTTATTTGTATTTAACAAATAGCTCCTTGTGAAATTCTTGTTCAGGGTTGCATTTCAGACAGCTCTCACTGAATGTTGTGCAATTCTCAGCACATATTTGAGGAAGAAGAAGGATTTTAGGTGAATTAATCAAGAGTAGTTTACTAAGAATTGCCTTCTTTCTTTGATACAATTATGGAATAAAGTTAGTGTATTTTTAAAAATAATTATTTTAAAAGGTACATTTTCTATAATGCTTTCCAATTATTTCTTACAAACCTGTTAGGATGTATACCTATTGTGGAATTCTCTCTCCCTCATTTAGGGTATTTATGGGAGAGAACTGTTTTTGAAACAAAAAGAAAATTCATTGTCTAATTACTAAGATACCAGTAAAATAAATTTGGAAATCTGATTATAAGAAAGACACAGTTTTCATTTCTGGAGTTTCTTAAATTATTAAATCTCACTGAAGATAAAAAGAGCACAAAAATTCATTTAAAATGTCATGACTATGTTGTGGCACTTGTCTGCATCACTAGAAATGGCACTGAGGATAATTCACATCTATCTGAAACTTTTTTTAGCAATATATAACTGTAAAATATAACTTCTCTTAATGACTATATATGATTATAGAACATGATTATAATTTTGTAGTTCAATCAATGCTAGTATAATTTTAAAGTTAAACTTTCATACCTAGAACTATGGGGTTTCTCTGCTAGAGGTGCTAGCAAGTAACGGTTCCTGAGTACTGTAAATATTTTTCCCCCATGCCTCAATTCAGTAAAGCACTTTCCAAGACATTTTCCAGTAGTCTTCTGTCAGAGTCTTCTCCAAGACAGGCGGTCCCCTTACTTGGAATCCCCTTTGGAATAGTCTGTGCCAGGGTCAGGAACCAGGAATGAGACAAGCAGGACTCGCTGGCTTCAGTCTTCAGTTTTTTTGTTTCTTTATTACAATTCAGAGCCTTAGATGACAACAGGCCCAGCACACTTCAGTGACATGTGCCAGCAAGAAGCAAAATGGACGATTTCAAGGGTTTTTATACAGATACCTTATCCAATTAAGTTTTACAACGTACCTAACACATAGTATGTTTTAATTTTTCTACCAATTCCTAATTATTTGTCAGTCACGTAACATCTGCGTTGTGACTCTGTCTAACCAATCACTGTGCCACTGAAACTACAGAAAATGGAGTAGATGAAGAAGAAGGAAGAGGCTGAGTCAACATCCAAAAGTCCTTCATCTTGTCTCTCATCTACCTTCCATACTAAAACGCAAAATCTACTTTTTCACAATGTGATAAACTGCAATATCATCTACTATATACATTAACAAAACTCAATTTCTCACAAAGTCCTGGAAGCTTTTTCTATGGCCAAAGACTAAAAGCTGTGCTCTCCTGAGGAATAAAACCGCTCAGGAGAGGCACAGGAGATATTCCTGTGTCCTGGATTCCCATAGTCTTCCATTTTATGTTTTCCAATTCTGAAAAGAGCTGTTACAAACTCAGTGAAAGAAATAGGCATTCATATGGCCAAACCCTTAGATTTAAATTCCTGGCTGTCATTTGGGAAAAAAAATAAAATAATAAAAAAATAAATTAAAAAAGAAGAGAAACAAAATACCTAAAGCAGACATGAAAATAAGAAAAAAGAAAAAAGTTTTAGTTTTGACTGTATTATCCAGCTAGTATAAGCCAATAATTTGTAGCCAGTATATGTACTATCCCATTCCAGAGTCCATGTAAATAGCATTCCACTACTGCAGATACCCAAACAGGGAGAGACAGGTCTGTTTTTAGAGTAACAATGACTATGCACTATTCCTTTTAAGAAGTTAAGTAGATAAAAATTAACAGCTTTTAAATAACAAAGGATTATTTAAAAGATTCCTTTTTTTTTTAAACATGGATAACAGAAAATATGAAATCAAAACTTTTTTCACGAAATGGTGGATTTTAGTTATTGTTTACACTATATGGCTTTTTTAGGCCATTAACATGCCTTATTGGAGTAATTGATTTCTTGAATTCTAACAATGAATGTAAAGGATAATATTACGAGTCCAGCTGAAAATATCACCTGTATTGTGTAAACATAAAAGAAATAACAGGGTAAAATTAAATGAAAAAATTAATTTTTTTTTAATGACTTATCATTATCTTTTTGGTATTTTTGCCATCTAGTTAGAATTTGATACAACAGGAGATATATTGATAAACTGGAGGCAGGAAAGCAGGTTTAAAATGTAGTTTGAGGAACAACAAGATTGTATTTAAAAATAAAAAGATAATAATCAGAAGTCATTCTGTGTTAAAATATAAATGGAGATAAACAGTACAATCTGGTCTCTGTGCATTTAGAAATCAGCTCTTTTTTCTGTTGTTCCCTCAAACCTTTAGTTGCTTGAGGGGGAAAAATTTCCCCCAAACCAAGAGCAAATTTAAAGTCAAATTGTCTACAAAAGCAAAGCCTCTCTCTAGTGATATTGCCTTTATAAGATTACTGTCTTGTGCCTTCAACTTTTAGCCTAGGCAATGCACAGCTACACTAGAGTTTCCTTAATTTGACTACAGTGTTTGTACTCCTGAAGAAAATGCTATTCTCTGAGGTACAGACAAACTGACATAGAGCAAAATGAGGAATGATGGTATCTGTACAATGTGACCGCACTACTGAATTTACAGTGAGTGCTTAATGGATTAGATGAAGGTAGAAAAATTTTTAAGCAACACAAAGTGGAAATGGGGAAAAATAACCTGAAGTGTTTTGTGATTAATGACGGTTGTACAACTTGCAGGTTCCACTCCTGAAAACACCTCTAAAAACTTCAGTCGAAAAAGTTTTCAAAATCCAAAGGCCAGGAATTATTTAGTGAAAAAATAAATACCAAGACACAAGAATTTTCTACTCAAACTGTAGAAAAAAACTCAAACACTGGATGTGTTATTTTATGGATTTGATTATGAAAACAACATTGAGACGTGCCTATCTGTAGGTCATATAACCTGATAAAATGATCTCCATCTGCCACTTCCCTTCAGTGTTCCAAATGACCTTGCAAAAATTGATACCAGTAAACTAGGAAAGGGAATAGAAAGGTAGAAATGTCTCCACAGGCAGAGGGAGAGGAGAGTTGTTTGGTGGCTTTTAACTTCCCTTATACACAATGGTAGTTTGGGGAATGTTATATGGATTTCTGTGCCCAGCTTTATGCCCTTTTACTGTCTTAACCTGTGCAAGTTTGACTGTAAGGTGATCATGGTGCTGTTTGAAGAATTTGTACAATACCTAGAACTATGGTACTTCCTGATTTTCGATAATAAAAGGTAGAATAGAGTTGTGTGAAAGTAGTCTGTGAGGGGTGAGCTAGTTGCTCTAAACTTTTTATCTCTGAACATAATATTAACATTTTGTTTTTCTCCTCTTTTATGCTGAATGCTGGTTTGTTCATGAGCTGAGTGTGTTTATGCAATGCTGCTGTGTGGCTTGCATGTCCTGATGGAAGGAAATGTCTGGCTTCTTGCCCTGATGAAGTTATTGTTGTGGACTGACCTAAGGTAAAACATTAGCTTTAAAATAATTCTGCACTTCATAGGCATGAATTCCAAAGGGTTTCACTGGAAATTACAGGAAAATATTTCCCACAGTGGCTTCCCCCAATTAGAGTATAGGGAAATTTGACAGGACCCAAGGAATCAAATCACATCTTCAGCCCAGGTGAGTGCTCCACCTTAAACTGTGGTGGATTGCTGAACACCTGCACCAACACTTCCAGGTGACCTCCAAAGCACATTGAAGACAAGGGTTACATTCTCAATAATGCAACGAGCATTTCCTTTGCTTGGTTCACACTTTGAAAGCTGAATGGAAAGACCTGGACTTTTAACTCACCAGTACAGCTGTACAAAAGAGAGCTTTATTCCAAGAAAGGTAAAAGTGTCAATGAATCCTCCTCTCCCACATTAGTGTGGCATTTTTGACTCATACAATTTCTCCACAAATAACACATAAAAAAGCAGGTCATGTGGAGTGGAGAGACACAACCTTGAAAAGCAGAACATAGGATCATTGTTGATGGTGTGCAAATTATTTTAAATTTGAAGTCTAACAAGGAGACTCTAAAAATAATGGTCTGTGGACTACCTTAATGGAGCTTTAACTCAAGTTTGCTTTCCTAAATTTCTTCTCTAGCTCAGAAAGCAAAGATGTGAGGAACAGTTAGACATAAATGCAGATTTATTTGATCTGGCAAGCTTTTTGGCTGTGAAACAGTAAGCTCAAAAGCAAATCCTTTCTTCAGCATTATTGTCAATCAGTCCAGAGGGGAAGCTATCCAAGCTGTTGTTCACCTTGAATGAACATCTTTTAGCAGAGCATTGAAAAACAATTCTGTTTCAAGAGTTTCTATCAGAAAAACAACAGTCCTGAAAAAAACATTTAAAAGCTGTTAAGAAAAACAATGAGAAAATAAGGAATATATAGAAGACATCAAACAACATAGTACTTGATGAACAGGACAAATCTTAGGAAAGAAAACTGTTTAACAAAGCATTTTTAACTCTCATTGTATCTTTCCCAAGATGTAAAGGAATAGTGATTTCCCTAAATAACATAGCATTAGGTCAAGTGCTGCATTTTTAGAAATGTTTGGTGTGCAAATTTCACTTAACAAATTACTTTGTCTGCCATGGTTAAAACAAATATTCTATTAATTTTTTTCATAAAATTGCAAGTTCATTCCAAAGTCACAAAACATATCTTCTTACTGAACCCTCCTCTGCTAATCTAGGCATTTGAATACAAGCTGGTGGAGACAAACAACTTCAAATACTGCAGTGAACGGAATATATATATTTTTTTTATGTAGGATCCTTCTTTAGTAACACTTACTAAGAGCTCTGAAGAAAAGCTGATTACTAAGTAGTGTCACAGGCCAGGGTACTGCTCCTTTATCCTGATATTTAAAAGATTCCTCTGAACTGTAGCAGTAGCTAGTATAGCATATGTCATGTGCTTTTATTCTGAATCCATGTCATGATGCTGCAACCCATTTTCTTCATATTATTAACCTGTAAATCCTTAATCCTCCTTGCCTTCCACCTGCCACTCAGTTTACCATCTTGAGCCAATGAAGTGTCATGTGCACATCCCACACAGAAAGGGAATCCCTGGCACACTAGCCAGAATTAGGTCCTGAAGACTGCATTTGGACTACTCTGAAAGGAGCCCAGAGTGCAAAATACAAATTGTGATCAGGCCTCTCAAAAATGGCTATAACAGTTTTGTGTGTGGCGGTTGTTTGGACTCCTCAAAAGGACTTTGAATGAAGGAGGAAAATTTTGGATGCTACAGTCTGGCAGGTTTAGTAGTTCTTTTGAAAAAGTCAGGCTTTCTTCTTCATTATCTATGGCTAAGACATTCCAGAAAGGGATTGTATGTCAGTATATGTTAAGAATATATCAAGATAATGTAAGATTTTGGCAGAAATGGTGCAGACTGCTTTTCATGTATAAACCCTATTGTTAGCGGTTGAGAGGCAGCAATAGTAGGTCCTTACTATTATGCCTTTGCTATTCTTCCAGAATGAACAGCAACACAATAGGAACATTTCTATATGTTCTGCTGTTCAGTAGTTTGCAACCTGTGATTTAGAGGGAAAAAAAAAAAAAAGTGAGACTATTTTATAACCATAAACATTCTCTGTGGATCTTTTTGCACCTGTTAAAAATTTCCTATATTGTCAGATGTTTTAGTGTATCCTGTCCTCAGAAGATACACAGACTTAAAATCAGCAGCCCGAATGACTGAATGTTTTGTGAAAGAACAGTTAAGAAACTTGAAACTTTGAAAGGCCTTTTGTAAATGAGTAGTTGACTCTGAAATATTAATTACCACAGAAAGATTAAGACATACTTTCAAAAGGAAATGGACAACTAAATTCCAAACTACTTTGGTAATCCTACTAAGGACATTGATATCTGTTATCTAGCCAGCTATAACCTGAACACAAATGCTAATCATAAACAGTTCAATGATGCGCAGGAACAGATGTAAGGAACCCATTGTGTCTGCTAATGCTGATTCATCACATGTGTAAGCAACTATTAAATCAGTACATTACAAGTTTGAAATGTCAATGAAAGTTCAAGCTCATATCATCATCTTCTTCAAACACCAGACCCATGCATTGATTTATGCTCTTCCAAATTATCCTGGCTACATTTGATCATTTACTGTGATCTAATACTGTTTTAGATTCAGTTACAAAGCTGGGAAAATATAAGTAAGGAGAAATTTTCTGAGGCAAACTCCAGTCACATGAGAATTATTGATTTTACTCCACGGCTAAAGATTAACATGTTTCAAGTAACATAAAAGTAAGTATTCATTGAAATTTTGTGTTTTCTGGGTAGATGCATCTGTAGGAATACTGTTGCCACATTTTATTGTAATTATTACTTTTCTACTTCTTATGAATTCCTGCTTTTTCCTCTCTCCTCACCCTTCCCTTTTTCCCACTGTGCTCCTTTCAGACCAGTTGAATCTTTACATTTCTGTAGTGAGTGAAAATCGGTCAGAAAGAGAGATAAGAAATAAAAAGGTTAGAGAAAAGAAACAAACTATTCTTTAAACTATTCACTAGGTGAAACTATTCACCTGAAGGTGTTCAAGAACAACTGCTTTGAATCCCTTTGAAATGCCATTCAAACTTTTAGTTGAACCCACCTCAGTAAATAATGCTCTTTGAAAGCCAGGCTCAGGGCACAGATGAACAATGAAAGGAGATGATACCAGGGAAAAAGAAAAAACTATCAGAAGCCAAAAAAGGCAGGGCAGGAAGGTACCATGCAGGCCACATACTAATTTTTTTAAAATTTATATTATATTTTTATTTATATTTTAAATAATATTTTTATATAAGGACTGCATGAAAGCAGTCTATAATTATTTTTAAATTAAATATTTGATTTGAAAATCTACTTATTTTCTTGTCCCCGTCATTTATATTAGAAAATGGGTCTAGAGTTTCAGTTGTTAAAAAAAAAAACCAAAACAAAAAAACCCACAACCAAACAAAAAAAAAAAAGCAACTTCCATTGTAATCTGTGTTCAAAATCTGTATTCATCCCTACAGGAAAAATGAGCATATGATTGCACCTCATTCAGCCCTCTCCCCTCCACAAAGTCTTCCATGTCCTCAAATGTCTACACACAGTGCCCATACTGTGCACATGAAATGAAACATGAACATCAGACTGCAAATTCTACTCTGAAGGGCTGAAATAAAGTCCTCTTATTATTATGGCACTTGGAACTGGACACCCCACATCCCAAGTTATAATTCAGTTTAGGCACTACACAAGTACCACATGGAACAAGGAGGAGACCAGGCAGTATGGACAGGCCAGTGGCCTTGGTCCCAGAGGTGCTTCTCTCTGAGGTGCAAAGTGGAGCACTGACCTTGTTACATATTTAAGGAAAATTTTGTCCATATTTGGCTTATTTTAGTTGATCTTGATATATTTAATTTGGGATTGTCACTCCCTTCACTATTACTTACTACAATCTTGGCAATGTTACTAACACCTCAGACTTTGAATGAATAAACCTGAACAAAGACTTAAGAAATTTTTCTGTGAATTAATATATCTAATGAACTATTATTGCTGAAAATGAAATAACTAATATACCTTAGTGGGTAAAAAAATATGAGGGGTGAATAGAAAAACTTTTTTTTTTGTTTGAAAAATGATTATTTAAAAAATGAGCTTCATAAATTTATTATTGTTATAAAATTTAAATAATTTATTTTAATTTATTTTTAATAAATTCATTTACTGTTATTTAATATTAAAATTTAATATTGTGTTATTTTTGTCAATTGAAAAAAATAATTTTTGTCCTTAGAGGGATGATAATCCATTCATCTGATTACTACAGGTTTTGTTGCATCTATCAATTAATTCTTTTTTCAGGCTGGGCTCATCTGTGTTTGAACTGAACACCCCATCAATCAGCTGTTCATGCAGTTGAAAGGTCGCCTAGGGGAACTGCCCATCACTGCAGTTGGAAAACAAGAAAGTTAAAAGGTAGGTAAGAAATAGAAGTAGAAAAATAAAGTATCTTTAGATAGTTGTTTAATTCAAATTAATGCAATTAGGAAGATGGGATGGATGGGCAGAACATGAACCTCACTTTCATAATCTGTATAACTAGTGGGGAGAAAACTGTTCATACTGGGGGGTTTTGCTTTCCTTAATTTCAAAATGACACAGCAGGCTCTAAATAACTTCTTCAAGGCCACAGAGTAGCCATCACTGCACTCAGCAAAGGCAGACAGTACCAACAGTGGGGACCTCTAGTACTTTGAACTCATGTTAGACTGGTCCTGAGGACCAGTGATTTTAGTGGCTGTAGCCCATTAGTTGTGCTCCTGGAGAGAATCTCCAGGTTCAGTTTCACAGGAAATAAATATAGTATATGCATTGAAATATCAGCTGAGATGTGTCAACTGAGGTGTGTCATGTGATATGACATTTCAAAACTACACATTAGGAGCATACTTCTGACCCGAGCTGAAATGTAGCATAAATGCACTCATAGGTAGGTAGTGAGCAGTGAAGTGTTTTGCAAATGCAGTGTTTTCAGAAAGGCAGTCAGAGGATTACAAGAACCCTTAATGAATTCTGCAGTCTAAGACAGAATCCATATGCAGTAAACCTGGAAAAGCTTAGGCAGCCTGAACAAACCACTTGAACAACCTAAATAAAGAGCCTTCAAATTTGGACTTCCATTTTTTTTTTTTTTTTTGTCAGCTCTACCTATTTTGCTTCTTTTGAATCACAGATTTGCAGTTTAATATTTTACTAAGAATAACTATGTCATTTTCCCTGGTCTACTTCTTAAAAAATGATACTTCAGATATATAATCAGATTTAACTTAAACTTCTAATATTTCAGTTAAATGGACTGATTAGTTAAAACAACAATGAATTGCTTCTGACTTCCATTTGAATGAGATTGATACACATAGATAATTTGGAACAGTTATGCAAAGAATTGGTTCTGTTCATGGCTGTTCCCCTAGTGCTGAAGCTAGTGTAGGTGCAGGAACAAAATAGTATTTTGCAACTGTAAATATAACCCATAAATAGATGAAGGAAATATGTTCATTAGAAAATTCAGCATAGGAATGACATAATTTATGTCTAGCAGACAGGCTGAGTTGCTATTTGAACTGTCCTTATTGTCAGAGAGGCTGTGGTTTCCCGAGAGATTGTCCATGGTCCTTCGAAGAAGTCATATGCCAGAGTCTTGTTTATTGTCACAAAGTCTTGTCTGCCAAAAAGCAGTGATGTTTTAAATTTATCTCTAAGTGTATTGAAAAGGAGTAGCCTCTCTATTCTGGCTTTAAGTCTGATCTATGAATGATTAATTTTGATGACTAAATTTCCACTTTCAGTCTGCATTCATTTGCTGTTGGTGTATCCATGGAACAACTGAATTTGGAGGCTTTTGTGAAAAGGCAGTATGAGCCACATTGATGGACAATGACAGCACAAGCCTCTGGAAAGATATCATAGATGTACTAGCCAGCCATCAAAATATTTTGGAATCTTTTTAAATCAGAAAAATTCCAGGTTTTATACCCCAGAACTTTTTGTAGCTCAACAGTGTTCTTTGCAATTTGGAATTTCTTTTTTATCCCTTCTAAACTCCTGCAGAAAGTACTGAATGATTTTGCACAATTGCAGAGGAGTGCTCACTGTTCATAGTGAACATCATTGATATGGAGAGCTACAGAAAATAAAATTCCTGCTGCTTCTGGTATGTTTCATGTGAGGTGATACTTTATTACAACTATTAGAATTATATTACAATTATATTTTGGTTTTACTCATTTTTTTTTGTAGACATGATTCCATATCTATTAATTTTTTCACTTCATCCACAGAAGTTAGATTACTAGCAAAAAAAGTTAGATTAGCTAGTAAAATGGTGAAGAAAACCAACAATATTGAGCTTGTTCTGCCTTTTAAATTTCAGTCAGAATTTTTAGCAAAATTTGAGTTATACATTTGTATACAAAATATTGAGTTATACATGTGGGTGTAAAATGTTCACTGCTAAATGTACATAAATATAATAAGACTCATTATTTAACAGCAGTTCTCCAGACTGATGTTTATAACAGTTATTTCTTTAAAGCTGAATAGGGATCTTATTTGATATAGCAGAATGTCAATATGGGAAAAAATGAGCATTCCCATATTCTGCAAAGTACAATTCATATAGATGGATGATATATCCTAGTCCATTTCAAATACATTAAATCAATCAAACAATCAAAACATCATAAGCACAACTATTGTCATTCAAAATTCACTAAAAATAACTAAAAACCCTCTTATACAATATAAAAACACAGAAGCTAATGACTATTCTAAGAAGGTATATGATACATATATATATATATATATATATATATATATATACATCTAAAGATGGAGGAATTCTATCTACCTCCATTATTTGTGAGAAAAGGAAATGTTCCTTACAAAGAAGACTTGCTTTTTCTTAGCTCAGTAGCGGATTACTTCCCTTGAAAACTACTGATGTGTGACAGTAGAGGGATAATGCTTCTATTTTTCCTTCAACCTATCATATAGCTAAATCACAGTTCTTCTGAAATGTTAATAACTGATGTGATGGGATTGAAATAATAAGCATCTGTCAGTGTGAGGAAGATATCAGCAAGGAATCCCCATCCTACAGATGCTGCTACTGCAATATTTACAGGCAGTGTCAGCCTACTACGTGAAATGCATGGAATGTATTGAAAACTTGCCTAATTGTAGAAAAATGGCTAAATTAAATGCTCAGAAAATTACCTTTTTTTTTTTTTTTTTTGGCCGCATGGAAATATTAATTGAGAAAAGCAGATCTCCACAATTCATATATGTTTCAGTGGATAAGTTTTTCTCTTCCTTAAGGATCTGTTCTTTAGTTTATAAACTAGCAGGTCCTTGCAATAGATATTTCATGTGTTCTGTGCTACATTTAATCAGGTGAGCTCTAATCAAGGCCTGAAGTGGTGTACTGTTGCTACCATCAAAGGAAGAAATATTTTTGATGTTATATCTGTAAATGAATCTGAATTGTTCTGTTCCAAATTTCCCATTATAATAAACAAAACATAGAATAATTTACATATTTAGTATTTTTGCATATATTGCAATCCTCCTTAATTAGGGGTTAAGAGGACTGAGTAGAAAGAGTTAAAGATTTGCATGTCTTTAACAACTATCCTCCAAAAAAGGGACTGTGGATGAGAGCAACTGTAAAATATTGCATTTGTTTATTATACCAAGTGTATTTGAACAAAGAAAATCTGTAATGTATGTGGGTTTGTGTCCTATGCTACCATCAAGCCTTGAGCACTTGTATTCTAGTGCATGTGGCCATCAGTCAATAGCTAAATTATCCATAGATATTTTTATTATGTATTTTTTGTTCATTCCATATTTTATACACAATGTGTTTGTAAATAAAAAAGTGGATCCTAACTTTCTAGTTCAGGCAATTATATTGGTGTCAGTATGAAATGCTGTGCTGGTTGATTTTACCTAGATAAATAGCTTGACAAATTGTTGAAGGTGTTCCACAGACAAGGCTCAATATGACTAATATATCTCATGAGGTATGTACTTTTGCTTGCTGGAAGTTGTTCTAAATTTATAAAAAAAATATGTTCTAAACTGTGTGGAAGAGTCAAGCTGCAGGCTATATTTTGCTGAAATTAATGATTGGGACATGGAAACCAACAGAGCCCTTTTGAGGATATTTTCTGAAAGTAGGTAGGAAGGAATATATAAAATAATATCTTCAGGAATAAAAGTGAGAAACTATGGAAATATGGTGGAGGGGGTGAGAGGAAAGAAATGAGGGGAATGAAAAACATAAAGGAATAGACAGGCATTTATCCTTATTTTGCTCTAAGGGGAAGGGCAAATAACTTTAAAATGTTTTCACATGCACTCTTGTTTTATTCTAAGATACCCTGAAGGCTTTCTAGCTCTCACAGAAGACAATTGGAGAGGAAAGTCTCCAGAACAGTGCCTAAGATTTTCAGAAAACTCAGAATAAAAATGAAAAATATTATCTTTCCCTTTACAAAGTGCTGTAAAATATATCAGAGCAAATGTCTTAGGCTTTCTGATATATACACAGTTCCTGTATATAAACCAGTAGCTTAATTCTCTGGATATACATCAAGATCTCTGTAAAAACAGAAGAAGTACAATCAGCTAGGCTAAACTGGTGGTAGTAATGCATTGGTAACAGTAGGAGGCCACACTGAACTTGAGTTTGTGTAATTTATCAGAAAAAGTGCTTTCTTCTTTATCAATTCAGAAAAAGAGAACTGAATGATCTAAATAAACTAAATAAGAGGGTCTCATTTTATCTGCTGATGTTTACATGACTGGCTCAGCCCCTGCTTACCTGGTAGTGTAGTGACTCTCTTATAAAAATATAAAAATAAGGTAGAGATGATCAAACTGGTTACTTCAGTGTTCTACATCACTTTCAAGATTCTATTCATAAGAAAAAGAAATATAAGGAGAAATAATCCTTTCTTTAAAAAGAAGGCTGAAACTCAGAGACTTTTAAAAGTGAAGTCTTTATCAGGTATCTATTATGTCTTCAAATATGCAGTCATTGTTTTAAATTCTTCTGCATCTAAATTGCAGATACCCTTCTTCACTGTTTGCTGAGTCTGAACGCCGGGAAAAACAGGTTTCTGGGGATTCAGCTCAATTTGTATTGATGCCACTGAGAGTCTCTTCACTGCTTCAGTGGGAATATGATAGCACTTTATTAGAATATAATTTTTTTTCCTTGTTGGAATCATATCCATGGCTTGTTTGTCATGTTTTGAATGTAAATGGATCAGGTGTGTGTGAAACAGAGATATGAAAAGAGTGACAGAGGCAGGGTTCAGTTTCTTTCCAAACTGTGAAATAAACCTTGAAGTATCTTTGCTTCCAGTGAATCTTTTTCCTCAAAAAGGGATGGTAAGCCATCACAACTTTAAAAAGAATTTCCTAAAAATGGCATAATTCATCAAAAAGCAGAGGTGCACTGTGTGAAGGCCTGTAGTCCAAACATCCACTGATTATACAAGAATAAAATGCACAACAAACGCTGTAGCAAATTTAACTAGAACCATCATCTGTTAATTAGTGATAAATGTTTTTTGGTATTCAAATGTTAGTTTGGCAACCAGGAAAAAAAAATGGAATATGCTGTATCATGTTACACTGGGCTCTTTTCAATGATAAGGTTTTGACCATAAGTTGAGAGTCATGACTGCAGAGTGTTTCAGTACAATACACAACATGTTTGGTGTGGTTTGTTTTTGAATTTGGTTTCTTTCAGCTTTTTATTTGTCTTGGTGCCAAACACATCTGCTGTTAATTTAGATAGGCACTACCTCACCTCTTTTGGATTTAAAACAAGCAAGCAAGCAAACAAACAAACAAAAAGAATTAAAGGAAGAATTCAAAAAAAAAAAAAAGGAAGAAAAAAGTAACCAAAACTATTGTCTCAAATTTACAGGCAACAGAATGTTCAAAGATTGCTTTCCTTGTAATTTTGCCTTTTCCTTCTTCTGTTCTCCTGTTATATGTAACAAATATGTGCATATCCTCTTCTAGCTGTTCCCTGCATGCTCTCTGGTGCTCCTTGAAGATGTGTCTGCATTTGTGCTTTGAACTTCATTACCAGAAAAAATATTAAAGAAGTACCTTCCATATAGCCTCACGGCTTTACAGGGTTAATTTGAGAGAAGTATTATAAATGGTTCATCTTGAGGCTGAAAGGCAATAGTTTAAAACTCTTTATTTTCTTTTCTTCTGCTATGCAAAACATCAGTCATCACAGACCTGAATTCAGATATGTTTGAATTCTGAACACCTACTTCTTTTAGCAATATTAATATAAGTGAGACCAGGAGATCTGACCTGCTTAGAAAAATAACTTGTTTAATCCATCACAGCAGTTCCTAAGTTTTAGGCAATAATTCTAAGACACTGAGGCAGTTATTTGTCAGCAACAGTCATATGCAGAGGACATAAGGCCCTTGAACCAAAAGCCAAACAATAATGTAGGAATGAAATATAGATAGATATCAAAAAGTCAAAATAAGTGTCCCTCAAACCAGGTCATAAAAATGGAGAAAAAAATTGCACAGGCAAGCTCCCACCAAGGCCCCTTTGTTGAAGGACTACAGTTTAATGGCTCCCATTCACAGCATCAGGGAATGATTCTCCAGTAAATAATTTTTTTAAAGGGAATGTCAAAAATAGCAACTTGAACTGGATGAATAATGGAAAATATTATCTCTAAATACCACCTTGAATTTTTAAATATTTTTGTTCAAACAACTTTTATTCCTCTATGATGTTTGCCTTCAAGAATTATTCCAAGGATATGTTTTAACTGTCTATCCTGTGTCTATGTCCGGTAAAAAAGGATTTCAAGTGGAAGTTTTGCATTACATTCATCAGAAAAGCAGTATCACAGGACTTATCTCAAATTCAGTAATCTACAACAGTAATTTTAATTTTCTTGGAACAAACCCTTTCTGATAGTTACTTCCGGAATGGATTCACTGAGTCAATACATTACTGGAAATGAAGAGCTGCCCATGAGACTTTTGTAGGTTTGAGAAGGGTCTGACAAAACTGTTGTGCGCTGTACTTAGAATACCAGAAAGGTTGCACCCAAAGTCACTTTCCTACAGAAACTAATCCCAGCATATCAGTTTTCCACATAAAAGGCTTTCCCATAAGAACAAAACTATGTTTGCATCACATTTTAGTTCAGATATGTAGGTAATGTAAAGCATTCTAAATGTTTTTCATTTCTCTTTTGAAAAGTGGAAATAGAAGGGCAATCAACTTGTTATAAAAAACATATTAATAATATTTATGTGGTATGAAATAGTATTTCATTATTCTAGGAAAATATAGGGGGCAGCATGCATACTCTAAAGGCCTTGGCTTCTTGTTACGTGGATATACAAAGATTGAATTTGCAAGCAGTTTAACGAATGCCACAGTAAAACAATAACAAGCCATACTGGGTCATGTAGAAGTTAGAAAGTGTCTTTGGTATCAATATATCTGCAACTTATTGCACGATATGGTAGGAGATTTTAAGTGAAGCTACTTTTTAGTGGGTTTTTTCTTTTTTTTTTTTTTTACATAGTTCTTCACCTTATTTTCCACAAAGATAATGCTTAATCTCTAGAGGGGGCCCCCTGACTTTTGATGGGAAATCTGTCTTTCTACTCAGGTTTAAGCGTGCTATTTTGTATCACCTAACTTCAGTTGTTTTATTTTGGTGTTTCACAGAATGTGAGTCATGGAATGGTGGAGGTTGAAAAGTGGGAATACTCTGGAACTCATTCTGTTCAACTCCCCTGCTAAAGCAGGTTCTGGAACAGGTTGTACAGGATTGTGTCCAGGCAGGTTTTGAATACCTCCAGATAAAGATACTATACATCCTCTCTGGGCAGCCTGTTCCAGTTCCTACTTACTCTTAATATCAAGAAGTTTCTCCTCATATTGTGATTCAGTGTTTCAGTTTGTGCCCAATGTCCCTTGTCCTGTTGCTGGGCACTACCAGGGAGAGCCTGGCTCCATTCTCTTGACACCCTCCCTTCAGATATTTAGAGACATTGGTGAAGTTCCCACTCAGATGTCTTTTCTCTAGCTAACAGGCCCAAATCTCTCAGACTTTCCCCATAAGAGAGATGTCCCAATCTCCTAATCATCTTTGTAAAACTTCACTGGACACTCTTCACTAGTTCATTTTATTTCTCTTGAAAGAGGAGACCCCAAAACAGGACAGAGTACTCCAGATGCAGCCTCACTTGGGCTGAGTGGAGGGGGAATATTGATAACCTTCCTCAAGCTGCTGGCCACACTCTTCCTAATGAAACCCAGAATCCCATTTGCCGTGCTGACACAATGGCACATTGGTGACTCATGGACAGCTTGTTGCCCACCAGGACACCCCAGGTGTTTCTCCACAGAGCTGCTTTCTGGCAGGTACTGGTACCTTTGGTTATTCCTCCCTGAGTGCAGGACCTTATACTTCCAAATTTTCAACTTCTTTTTCCTAAGACATAATTTAATCTGGCATTTGCATGCTACAACTATCTGGATTTTATAAGTGCCTCTCCTCATTTTTCAAGTCCAATTGTGTCTCTTGCAGGATGTAAAAGAGTTATGTGTAAAATCAGCATGAATCCAATATAGGAAAGTGAAGGTTTGCTGGTTTTCCACCAGTGAGACAGATATAGAATAGAGTAATGGAATAAGAGCTGAATAAAAGTCAAATTCTATCTCTGTTCTTACCAACCACTAAACAACTCACTACATTTTTGTAATCTAGCTAGCGTGAATCCATGAGTGATTCAGAAAAACTATGCTGCTTTATGCATTTTGTGGATCTTTTCCCTGACTAGTCTCTTCATATTCTCTTTATATAATGGAGGTTAATTAATGAATATATTTCTTAAACTTTCTGAGAAATTTACATGAATGATGTTGAAAGACATTAAAATAGGCTTTTAAAATTATTTCTTCGGATATCACTATCTCTGAAACCTAATCTTGAAGCATAATATTAGGGGTTTTTTTCTGGAAAGAGACTCTTGTTCTCCAGCAAAAGACAAAGATAGAATAATTATAATGTATTTAATTACTACAAGATAAACCTCTGAAAAGACCAAGCAAAGATTTAAGCAGTGAGAATAGCTATTCAAAAAATATTGAGAGATAAGAGACTGTCCAACTTCAGCAGCATTGTCAACTTATTTATTGATAAATTCTGTTTCCCTGTAATTATATTACATACAGTTCCAGAATATGTAGTAAGAGACTAGAAATTTTTACTTGGTGTGAAAATCACATAAATCTTTAATGCCACTGAGAAGAATTCTAGCATAGGTGTCTGTAGGAACCCATGTGCTAGCAGATTTTGTTTTATAATACAATAATAATATTGTTCCCTCTATAAGGTTAAGGCTCAAGTTCTACCAGGTGCTTTCCTTTCACCTTTCAGCAAAGTGCCTAAGTACTTCCATTGTTAACTATATCAGACATCTGATAAAAAAACCTGGCCAAACAGTTTTCTAAATAAAGGTTAATACCAGGTCATATTAGATCTAGAATGCCAGAGGAATAGCACTGTAACTGTAATAATTAACAGAAAAAGCCACCTGTGATCATAGGGTTGTCTTGTCACACTGTGATTTCTCCTCCTGCACATTATAGTGCTGGGAATAAAAAGGAAAATACTTGTCTCCAGTAACTTCAGTAGATAAAATCTAAAAGGAAATAGAAGTGCTTGACAAAAATGATATTTCTCCAAGTTTTCTATATTTATTGGAATTTATTTCTTATTGAATGTTTAAGAAATATATGGTCCAGAATACTTCTAGAATAGACTGTTTTAATGCTTAACAAATGGGCCATAGGTTATTCTCTTTACTTTTTGAAATTGGTACAACTGGGAGTTTTCATTTCCATCAATAATCTTAGCATTTTAATCCATAAAATGCTAATATTCTATTGCCAGCATCTGGTCGCCTAAAGTAGATAATTTATGAACAGGCAGGAGAGCAAGTATTTATCAGCCAAAAAGTGTATGATGGAATATTACCTAATAAACAATAATAGACAGTTAATAAGAAATAAAAATCAATATGCTGTCAAATGGGAAGCCAGTGCAATGCAGCTAGGTTGAAAAGATAAGACTTCTTTTAATCTGCATGAATACCTAAGCAGTTACATTCCAAATGACCTAGAATTTATCGACAGTATTCTGAGAGACCTATAAATAGAGAATTGTAAAAATCCTATCTGGACAGTAAAATCCAGAGATCATGAGTGGGCTGGTTTTGTGATCATTTAAAAGAACACTATTGGAGAGATTAATTTTGAGGAAAAAAAGGGTTTTTTAGCAACTAGAATAATGCCAGTAGGAGAGTGTTCACAATTCCTAGCCTCCTACACTCATATGGCCATCATTCTAAATGGAAAATTTAATCAGAGAGTCGTATAACAGCATGAGGTAAGGAAAATACACAGATTGCTGTCATCCTGCTGTAACCTACAAGAATTCAAAGTCACCTGGTCAAATCTAGATGTACTCCATCACATTATTTCATACTTATGCAAAATAGTTTCACAGTCTCAGTGTGAAAAGTACAATATTTTATCTGGATTTCAAGATTTTTTAACCAAACTTGAGAGAGATGGTGTCATGAAAGCATGTAATTTTTTTTCTTAAAATGTTTTTTTGATTTGCAGAAATATAACAAATCCTCCGGAATAAGGAATAGGTCCTATGGAAAAAGTACATTTTCTGTTTTTATTTTTTTGCCCCCTGAAGTTAAAGAAAATAACTGATTGTAGATGAAAACTTCTCATAAAATACAGAAAACCATTTTTAATAATTTTGCAGTGGGACTGGTGGAAAAACTATGTATCAAAAATGGCTAAGGGGACAAAAATATTTCTCATTTATCCGGTCTTTCCTAGTATTTCACACTTTCTTACCTGAAAAGACTCCAACTTAGTGCAACCGAAATTTCCCAGAGGGAGTGTACCACATGACCTTGCTTCTTTTACGTATTCCCATGGGAGAAGTTTCTGACTGGTCCCCCTGGATATGTGAATCTACAATTCAACAGCTAGTTTTCTTTCAGGAAGTATTGCAAGGGCAACTTTATATATACGTTTTTATATATATATGTGTGTGTGTGTGTGTGTATATGTATATGTATATGTATATGTATGTGTGTGTGTGTGTGTGTGTGTTTAGCTAGTTAGTTAGTTAGTTATTAAACTTTAAACCTCTCTTCAGTGTCAATATCAAGACTGAAAAAATCTTTATCTGGTATTGTTATATTTTAAAAACTTGAGGTTTCTCTGTGCTTTTTACTAGGCTGTATACAACTCCAGACTCCATAGAATATTGGTTTTTTTTCCTGACATTACGCTGCTTCCTCCCAAGAAAGACACCAAGGATATAGAGTGTGTAGCCTTTTCCCAATTCCATAAACTTTGAATTCATTTAATGCTTTTCATCCCTTAATGCTTGTCATGGTGCTGAGGTGGTTTGTTGAAGGGGATATCCTTTTTAGCCCTCAAAATAGAGATTACATGTAGACTACATATAGCCCTCACAAAAAAAAAAANAAAGAAAAAAAAAAAAAAAGTGAGTGTAATGTGAGTAACTATTTCCGATAAGCAATTTAGCTGTTGGAATCATCTAATTAAACAAGAAAAACACCTTACTTACAGAGAAGCATTGTGCAATTTGCAAATGCCAAATGGCATTTTTTACAAACAAATATACAAAATTCAGAACAGGTACTTAGTTGGAATATATATCTGTGTATCTATGTCTGGTCAATTGCCTGGTTTGTAAATCTTTGTCTTAATTAGGTGATATCAGCTTAATTGGCAAAGTAATCCACTAAGGTTGTTAAATATGATGATGCTGGAAACAGTGTGACTGCAAGTGCTTATATTGAATATATTACAAATATGTTCTTCTGGTCATTTACTCTGTGTACCTCTTATGCAACGTAACATGATTAGGATAGTTTAAGTACAGGATAAATTATATATATGCTAGGGACACGCCACTGTGTAAGTAACTTAGATACCACTGTGATCTTAAATCTAATGAGAAAAAGTGTAAACAACAGGAAAAAACAGAAGTTCAATGTGTGTAGTGCTTTAAAACTCTGTTTTCCTTAATAGATTTTCAATTTATTTTCACAAGGACTGAGGCGCTTAGAATCCCTAAATAGGTACAATATTAAATATATCTCATAGAGATAAACAGGAACATCAGGTATTATTTAACTAGAGGTTGGTTTAAGGTGAGGAAAATAGACATGGAAGAAAACCTCAACAAAATCAGGATCATTGGACTTTTTTTTGTTAATTTATTTCTATCTCTTTCTCTGTCTCCCTGCTTCTCTTTCTCTTTCTCCCTTCCTTACTTTTTCTCTTTTCAGGTGCTGTGACTTTCAGTTAGGTTCTAAAAACCTCTTGGAGATCTCGAGCTGCTCTGGTGATTTATCCTGTGAGCTACAGTAATAAAGTCAGGGAAGACAAGCATGGGCAAAGGGGGAACATAGTCTAAGGTTTATATGCATGCTTTATGCATATGTTTGTTACCGAGAAGGCAATATAAATCAAGGAAAGAGGTAGACATTAGTTCATTGTATAGGGATTTGAGATAGCATTTGCAGCATCATTTACATTTTTTTTTTCTTGGAAGCTGTCATCTTATGTCTGTATACCTCAATTTCTGCACTCTGTATGAGTAATGACACTTGAGACTTCCCTTTCCTATAAAGCACTTTGAATTTTGTTTTGACGAATAACAGCTAAGTGATATTTTCTGTATATTGTGCCTAGTGCACTTTCTGAGTTGCATTTGCCAGAATACTGATGCTTTCTTAAAAACAGAAATCTATGACGTCTGGTATTGTTTAGCTAATTAGTATTTTTAATCTTTTCTTGAGAGAGAAAGACTTAATATCCTTAAAATATCATATATCATAGGAAGGCAGCATACTGAAAGAGCATTGCACTATTCACTACTCAGTCTCCTATTTCTAAAGTCTGACTCTTCATGCTCAGTTCCAAAGTTCATATTGAGGCATGTTCAATTGCGTACTTTAGCCCACTAGAATACGACAGCACAGTTTATTTTCAAAAACAAAATAACTTTTCTAAAATAGTTATGTTTCCAGTACAAAATGATAGTATGGCAATGTTGTCGTTTGAATGCAGTGAATACTTTCTTGAGTTTGCACTCTAAATGATGCCTGAAGGACTTACCTGTCTGCATTGTCTACACTGGGAGTGGAGACTAGCCTCCTAAATTAGGCGTGGATGGGCCGGTGCTGTTAATGCCTTTCACAGCCTCAAGGCAAATTTACTTCTGAGTATATTTTCAAGTAGTAGGGGATAACAAATGTATGTTCAAAATGACACCTTAGCCTCTTACTAGAAGTTAGGACTCTCTGACACTTCATTTTTTTCAAGATATTTGCTTTCACCTAAGAAAAAAGAAAAATCCTAGTGGCACTTTACTAGCTCACTTGGAGAACAGACAGTCCCCCTGAAGAGATTTGACAATGAAAATGTATTCTGTGGCTTTTACATTTGCACGGATAAAATGTTACCATTAGAGAGGGAAAAGTGCTATAATTTAAAAATAGATGTAAAACATCATTCTGTTGGTCATGTAGAAAAATGTTCCTTTTTGAACTTTTCTGAAAGAAATGTCATGACATAAGAACCAACGTCATTGCTCAGTTGTTTTTTCTATAAGTTGGAAAGGGTGGACAGATAATGCAGAACTTCAGTATGACATGTATAGCAGCTGGATTCTTTAATAAAAACACATGTAGATTTTAAAACTTGATACCACAAAAAAATAAAATCACCATGATCTTGCTCTACTAGCCTTTTTTCTGAAGGTTTCTTTTCTGAAACTGATTATTATGAGATAACACCCTCAATTTCTGATTAAATTGGCTGATATCAATCAACAAATTTCCCTGTTGAGTATAATATTAATCACAAGAAGTGAAGCTGGCAATCCAATCACACATTATAACTTGATTGTGTGAGATATTCAACAGCTTGAAATGATACTGACACTGTTTTCAATGACACTGTTTACAGTGAATGTAAGAGATTAGATGAAATCAAAATATAGAATACCAGAACAAATCTAGATCTAGAATGGAAGTTAATGTGACAGGGATCTTTCTTTCTTTCTTTTTCTTTCTTTCTTTCCTTCTTTCTTTCTTTCTTTCTTCTTTCCTTCCTTCCTTCCTTTCTTCTTTCCTTCCTTCCTTCCTTCCTTCCTTCCTTCCTTCCTTCCTTCCTTGCTTCCTTCCTTCCTTCCTTCCTTCCTTCCCTTCCCTTCCCTTCCCTTTTTTCTTATCTACATCATCTACATCTCTCTATATATCTATTTAGCTATATATATTTATGGTACTAGGGGCAGAAAATGTTGCAAATCAGACCTCAGGGCATAAATAAATAAATTAATAAAGTTTTAATTTTGCTGTTAACAAGAGTGGAATGAGAAAGGCAACACTAAATAGATCTTATATGGTAATGTAAAGCATCTTGTACCAGAAAGGAAGCATTCCTTCCTCACTAGAAGCTCTTAAATTTTTTTAAAACAAGTAAATTCCATCATTCTTTTCATAACTACCTTTATCTATGTATGAGATGCAAAATATGATAATAAATCTTAGAACAGGTTATTACAGCTAAGTTGGTATTGATCGCAAGGAATGAAATTGCTATATTACATGTTGTAAAACTTATTCATATCCCACAAAAATATTACATTAAAAGTATAATAAATGGCAACACTTTAATCACTTGGCAAATGATTTGACTCTTTCTTTTCAATTTATAGTATCGTTTCAGTAGCACCTGCTTCATAAAATGTGCATATTACTGATACTACGCTGATGGCTTTTATAGGAATGTTATTGGAGTAATTTATGCAATTGCTCTTTTTAACTAATAATTCTTTTCTTCCACTTTCCCAGATACTTTTCCCACTTTTACTTTTTCAAAATCTTTTCTATTATATTATTTCTCCTTGTGTTCACCATTGTCACTTTTTGAGCTAATGTAGTAATTTTTCTCCAAGTAACTTAATCTTTCATTACAAAAAATAAGCATTAATATTTCTACTAGTCACCTTAATTATAAATCACAAAAATAAAAGTTTATAAAATAAGAGTGTCTCTGAAATTACACTTTTATTTCAGCTTTATGATACTCCATCTATTCTTTTTAATTAAGTTCTTATTGAATTTTCCATCGAAGAGTAACAAACAAACCATAAGATGTGAATTATGCATAAGCTGAAGCATCCTGCATTAGTCAGAGGGAGAGAAAGTTCATACTTATTCAATGCGAATTTTTCTCATAAAGATTATAGATAGAATCCTATCTAAAAAAAGAGATATGATCTATTCCACAATGTGCATTTAAAATCTTGATATCTCATCCTTATTCTGTGGCATATGATGTGTGCATGATGTATAGAGAGCTGCACTCAGATTTGATCATGGCCTTCTAGAAAAACTTCAGCAACATGAATATCATGAGCACCCTGGAAAGCAGTTGAAATGAGATTTTGCCAAAATCCATAGACTGAATGCCAGACCCCAAAAGAAATCAAATCTGGCAGGACAGTACAAGATACTCTCCTGCACATAGATCTCTTAGAAAAGCAACAGAAAATATACTATTTGGGGTGAAAATTCTTTTAGTTGGATTTAAAATTAATATTCCTATTAATGAAATACATATTTTTAAAATAAATTACATACATAATTTTAAATAATGTGAGCTATTTCGATTAAAATATCTGAATATAATTTTGTTCATTCTTTTTCAAAAGTTTTTTCTTGGAAGTGAGGTACAGGACAGAGAGAAAGGAGAGAATGTGGTCAGGTAACCACATTTTCAATATAAATTCTCCTTATCTCAAAATGTCTTCTCTTTAGAAATTATTATCTGAAAAGCTGAAGTGCATCCCATGTACAAAAACAGGATTATAAGCATGCCATATTCAGATCTCAGAAAGTTTAAAAATAAGGAAATAAATTCTTCTGTCCTACCAGTGAGGCTTGATTTACTCTGACCCCAGAACAACCAAGAATCATTCAGTAATACAAATTTTTTAATAAACCAATACAGCGTTTATTAATCCCAGCCAGTATGGGATTAATTTTTGCAGTAGCCAGAAGGGAGGCATGGCTATGACATAGAGGTTTTTCTATACCACCTCACATCACCACCAGGGGCAGGCCAAGGGAATCTCTTCCAGGGTGGTGTGGCCATGGCTTGCATATTGTGGGCTCCTGTGTGGTGATTTTTTTGTGTGTGAGTCATTCATCTTTCTTGTACACCCTTTTGTCTTGTGGCTGTTGCTGTAACTCTTTGTTTCTTTGATCCAATGAAATTCCTTGAATTTCATTGCTGTTTCCAGCAAATTATTCTCATCTCTACCCATGATCATTTCTTTATGTACCTTCAATTCTCCTCTCCATCCCACTGCACAGGGCAGTGTAGGGGGAAGGAGGAGATAGCAACCAGAGCATGGTTTGGAGTTTTTCAGTGGGAGCACTAAACTAGGGAGCACCATTCCTAAACCATGACACCAAAGCAGGCCCTATAGAGAGAAACTCTTCCGTCTTAGGCTGCTAAGGAAGAAGAATTGGTACTGTGAACATGGATTTTCGAACAAATTGAAACAAAAAAACTGTTCTCATTGTATGAAAGGTAACTATTTCTTGAAAATGGGGACACATGACTGTACTCCTTACGAAGGAATTACCCCTATAATGATCAGTTGCTATTATTTAATGTGACAGAATTATACAGAGACAAGAGAAAGATATTTCAAACTACCTAATGCTTTTTGCTCATACCATCCAATTATATTTTTTCATTCTGTGACTACCTCAGGTGTGATAACGCTCTTTGCCTTGACACACAGTCAGCTCTTCCACTGCATTTAATAACATAAAAGGAAAAAGAAAACGTATCAAGTAATTTATTCACACAAAATAGGTGGCCAAACTTGAGTAATTGAATATTTCAATTAATCACAGGAAAATTGCAGAATATACCTCTGGTGCGTAGTCTAGTTGTGGGGGAGACATGAAGGAGACCTTGAGGCTTACTAAAGGATAAGGCTTTTACTATATAGTAATTTAAAATAATAACAGTCCAAGTGATTAATTTAGCATGAGTAAGAGATGCGTGTCTAGGAAAAAAATCTCCATAACTATGGTTGAATCTTATACATATAAGTCCATTTAATACTAGAAGCAAGAAAAAGTTCTCATTTTAAGCAGTGTGAAATAAGCAGTTCCTCTGCAGTACTAGTTCTGTTCATGTGTTTGAGAATGTTTGCATGGATAAAGAGGCATCAAGAGAGGCCAGATGAGCGTAAACTATACTATACTACACTGCAGTGTATGTTGAATGGCAGTGTTATGTTGGATGGCAGTGTTATAGATACATTTTACTGAAAGCCCAGTACTTAAATAATGCAGATGCTTCTCTCCAAATGAATATATATGTATCATACTGTTATCCACAAGTTGAGAGATAAAATTAAATCAAACCATCAGGAAAATATTTTTTTCTAAAATGTACATTTTTCTAAAATGTATTGATGACTAACATCTTGGCTTTACTCGGGGAAAAAAAATTGTGAAAACAAATGTCCTAAAACCTCAGCCATTCTGTTACTTTGGAACAGAGCTGAGACAGAAAAAGATGGCAGGAATAGGCCATAAATAGTCTTTCAAAATAGCAATAGTCAAAATTTAATAAAAATGTTAAGAACATTATGTCCCTGAACTATGATTCCTTAAAAGAGACCGTTAACAACAAAGCAGCTTCAGTACAGTCTGAAGATTCTGCCTCAAGAATAAGAGTTCCCCAGCAGCTAATGAAAAATGTTACTAGCAAAAATAATACATGAAGCTGGTTGTAGAAAACCAGCAAGTAAATGAGTATCAGAAAATGAAAGGTACTTGCACAGAAACAAGGAACTATTCCAAACAGAGAGAACCAGTTGGGAAAAAAAAAAAAAGAAAAAGAAAAAGAAAAAGAAAAAGAAAAAGAAAAAGAAAATGACAATATTCTTAAAGTAGAGAAGATGACAAAGTGAGAGTTCAGAGCAAGCAAGAGCCCTGAACAAGCTGTTCCTATCCTGAGTTATGAAAGAATGGAAAATGAACCAGATTCTAATTTTAAAGTGCTTTAAAGTGTTCTAACACAAGTGAATTTATCTGGATTTATATTGGTGTGAATGAGCTCAACAACTGATCAATCACAAGGAAATACTGGTTTGGTTTGGGGATTGTTTTTTGGTTTTGGTTTTGTTTTTCTTTTTGTTTGTTTTTTAGGGGGGAGGTGGTTTGTTTCTGGGGTTTTGTTGGTTTGGTTTTGGGGTGTTTTTTGGTTTTTTGGGTGCTAGAAACATTAGCATCCTGGGCAAGAGACAAAATATGTGCAGTAACAAGGGCACAATTTGACACATTTGGGTAGTTATCCGGGAAATGTATCCTGATCTTAGTTAACCTTCTTTCTCTAATGTATTGTTATATCACTCTAAATGCTTTTCAGTCTGTTTTGAGGGATGACATAACATTGGTTCTTTTGTACCTGACTATCTGCATGTGCTAATAACCAGGTAAAAAATAGACCACATAGTCTGGTTCTTCTTTCAGCTTCTTTTGCTAACATAGTACTACTAACATTAGCAAATTTTATGTGTTTTTGATTAACTAATATGCAATGAGAAAATAATAGAGAATATAATTCCTTAAGATGAATTCTCAGGAAGATAGCCTATATTTCCTCACATGAAGAATTCAGGTCATAAAATTTGGAAACAGAACTCTAAATCCAAAATGTGAGTTTTCTGAGCATCTTGCCAAAAACAAGATAATCTGGATGGTAACAGCCTATAGAATACAGAGGAATATGCATTTCAGTTCAGATATTTTAAAGAGACACAATGCAAAGAAAGGGTGTCAATAATCACTCTTTTTCAGAGTTGTTTAGACCCTCTCCGATTCTACAGGAACTGTCAAGCAAAGCTAAATATTGACTATGCCAGTTTTGACATTTTTGAAGGTGAATAGGTAGACCTTTGCACTACAGATAACTCCATCTCAGACTCTCACCTCTGTTGCTGCAGATTGCAGTGTCAGTTCTCACCACAGTTTTGATGATGGGTGAGAGATGACAAGAGATGATGAGGGGCGATAGCTGGGATGGAAATTCAGCTGTGTCTTGTAACATCAGGATGTGATTTAAGTAATTCAAATGTCTTCGACTTATGTACTATAACTATGAGGTTTTTAAATTATGTGCTAGATGGAAGCCTGGTATTTTAAATTCCTTTTTCCCTAGACAGGTATCAAACCTATGTACTGTTTACAATTCTAAGAAAACTAACACAGTAAACACAATACTTCTCAAAATGTTGTCCTTCTCTTTATGCTAAATTGTAAAGTATTTTTCTGCTCCTTTAACCTTTTCTGTCTATTGGTTCAGAACAGAGCATGATAGAAGCTTTGGGCCTGACTCTGCCTTAATATAAATCAGCCGAGTCCCATTGTCTCCATTACCACTCTGCTGATTTATGGGGCTGATGATTAGACTCTTCCTCTTAGAACAATAGAGAACTAACTGAGTGTTGTAGATTGCTACAGGGAGACTTTGAAGCTGATGGATGCATCACTTTGAATTTACTTTAAGCCACGGTTTTCTTCTATCTCTAATAACACATAATTCTCTAAAGGAGTTTGCTATGCATGTTTCAGCAACCTACTGGAAGTGCTCTACTTGGAAATTATCCTCATAAATACCTGATGTTCCTAATCAGACAATGAAAAGAAAATGAGGAGAAATTTCACAGAAGAGGTAAGAATGTAGCTAGATTTTACTCTGAAGCATTAACAATTCTCTCTGAAAAAGACTTAGAAAGATTATTTTCTTTTTAGTAATTTATTATGACTTGTAATGAGTAAATTAGATTGATAAATATCAAAAATAGGATAGTTGTTTTGGGGTTTTATTTTGTGGAGTTTTTTGTTTGTTTGAGGGAATATTTTTTGGTTTATTTTGTTGGTTTGTTGTTGTTGTTTTTACTGAGATTTTTTTTCTAGATGTTAGTTTACTTCTCATAGAAACATTTTTTCCCAGTGTGCTTTTCTGGTGATGCATTATTTCAATTGGATAGCAACCAAAATACATAACCTCAATATGGTCATTTTGTGCCTGGCTAATGTAGCTTACTCCTTCCCACTGGTTGCTGTAATACTCTCAAGATTTAATCCTTTAATTTACTTTGTTCCTATTGATCAGTAGAGTTTACACCATCATAGTTACTATTTGAATTCTATTTCTAGAATATTCAATTATAGATAATTAAAAATTGCTTAACCAAAGCTTTAAACTGTGCTCAGCTATGGATTCCAACTATATTCATTGCTGAATAAGAAATGAACATTATGGTGTTATGTTTTCTTCCACTCTACATACCTAAAATTTTAAGTGTTTTATGTAACTGAAGGTCACTGAATTACTTATCAGTCAATATCACATGATTCTGTCTGAAATATTAGTCTCTAGAAATATCCAGATAATTTCAGGAAAAAAAAATTGCTTTCTATTATAAGAGCAGTTTTTTTCATACCAGCATGGTTTGGTTTTCAGCCTGGAAGTGAGTGCAAATAAATATAACCTTTTGGAGTAATTAGAAATTGACAGAACTGATCCAGTATGTCTAGGCATGTGATATGATTTCAATACACTTTTTGGTGAAAAAAACTGAGAGCAAGATACTGTGGTAATAGGAAAAGGTGGGGAAACAGGATAGGTAGAACAAAAATGAAAAAAAAAAGTTGAAACCAAGTATCTTCACTATTGGGAAGACATCACAGACCTGGTGCCTACAGCTGATGTCTTTTCAAATCAAGTCCAAGCTAAGAGTTTAGTCTACATGGAACTGAAATGGTGGGAAGTTCTGCTAAGTGTCTGGGTTGCAGTGCTAAGCTCAAGGCCCATTCCCAGTTCAAATTACACGGGCTAAACTTACAGATGGTACTTTGGGATTCAGGGATGTTTTATCATTTTTGCATGCATTACATATTGCATATATTGGCTGTGCAGAGACCAGACATTTTTTCTAAAAAAGAAGGAAGGTGGAGCTTCCCTAATGTTTCTGATGTGAGAGTCATACTTTTTATATGCACAGTTATAAATAGCAATAACCCCACAGAAAGAAAAATATTTTTTACAGGGCCTGTTGATTATTCTTGCAAATTTTAGTTGAGAAAAACTCATCTAATGAGAAAAAAAAAAGACTGATGAGCCTTAAAACTGAATTAAGTAGAAACCATTTGTTCCTTAATCATAGCTGTTTGTTTTGTATAAAGAGTCATATCTCCAGCAAGACACTAGGGAAAATTTTTATGAAAGAAAACCACAAAACACATTCTTGTTTAATATTTTCTTGCTATAACCAAGTTTGTGGTTGCATATATTATCTTGATATGTCACTCTGTTTACCATATTGAAAAAGAAAAAGCAGGTAAATTAATCACACTGCATTTGAACTCTAAGATACGAAGTCAAAGCTATTTCCTTACAGTACAGCACTCAAATGTGCTTAGGTGAGACATTTGGTTCATTTCTGGATAGAAATGGGGTTATATGACTTTTAGATTTCTTTACTGCTCTCCAAAACATACAAGACAATTCTTCTGTACAAGATGATTTACTGTGTAGTTCAGCTGTACGTTTTGTGTTTTGCTGAGTACAGAACCTGTGAATACTTCCATCTCCTGTTGATAGCTGAGAGGTTACACTTTGTACTGATCAAAAAGTTGGGGTGTACTACCAGTCTGTTGCTCACCAGGGGCATTCTCAGATCTGCTTATGCTGCAAAAGAGAGAGTGACTATGTGGAAATAACTCAGCAAGTAACCACGGGAGCCCACAACTCCATGCAGCAGTGCAGAGAGTAATGTTAGGGTTTCTACATCAGTGCATCTGCCTGGATCTCTGCTCCAATATAAGTTCCCTGCAGAGGTGTAAAGCTGTACTGAAACAGCTATAGTGCTTCTGGTTCTGGAGCAGGCACAGCCTCAGATTTCTTTAAAATTTCTTCACTGGTCTCCATTGCTTGATGTAAAAGTGTTGAGGAATATATTCAGTGCATGTATCCCAGTGTGCAGGTGTACTGTGAGCTGCAGACTGAGCTCTGGGTGGTGGGAGCCTCAGGCAAGAGGCCATGAACTGCCAACCTTTTGGATAAAGGGCACAGGGACCTCTGGCCCAGCCAGGGCACTGGACACACAGACATATGGCAGGAGCTGATGGCCCCAGACTTTCCTGCATTTAGACTGTGACAATATAAAAGCCCAGGGTTTCCTTTGTTAGGGGTCCATCCTTGGATGCACCCAGCTCGAGCTGTTATCTTGTCATTCCACAATGATTAAATTATTTTAAGGATTGAGTTGACTGAGACTCTGCTATGGGAAATCTGGGGCTGAGCCAGTGAGGAAACTTAGTTTGGCTGTGATTGTGGGGTGTGCAACTCCAAAGGGACCTTGGTCCTAGCTCAGGTGCTGTAGATGTGACAGCCAGAGCGGCTCCTGAATGGTCAGACAGGGAACTATCCTTGATAAAAGTTCCCAAATACTAGTCCTTACTTTATTAAAAATGCAGATAAGTCATGGGTACTCTATACATTGGTAAACTAATGTGTGTGTATGCCTTACACACGGAAAGTAATAAGTAATATAGAAAAAGATTTTCAAATACCTAAATACAACTTAATTTTGTGTATGAAAGTGTTTCCTTTTTAATATTGTTAGATGTTTACATTCAAAATTATTTTTATTCTTAAATCTTTACAAATTTACATTTAAGAGACAATTAAATAATCTGTTTTTTATTTTATCCCATGTGATATCCCTTATAGCAGATATGTAAAATCAGGGTTCTTGGAGGTTTTTTTCCAGCTTCCTCATTAGTAAAGATCACATTTCAAAAAGTTGGAAACCTATTCCAGTCCTCATGGTTGCAGAGGGAAGTGGCCATGTGATAAGGTAAAATAATCAATACTGATAACAGTAATAAATGAAACTAAAAGAAGATTCAGGTCTGAAGTTTTTGCAAGAGTGATAGTGAGTGAATATGCTTTGTGGAGACCATTTTCCCTGGTACTGAAGTTATTTATTGCGAAAGGGTATTTTCATGGTGTTTGTTCTCTCTGAGAACTGATATTTGTAATAACATCCTGTGTGAGATGGCACTGGCTGGCAGGAAAGCGTGAAGCATGGAGGAGAGAATAAGAAAATCAAAGTGAGAAAACTTGTGGGTTGCAACAAAGGCAGGGAGATCACTTGGTAATTATTGCTATGGACAAAACAGATTCAAACTAGGGAATTTAACTTAGTTTATTGCCAATTAATATAAATATTTAACTACTGCTTAGGGTATTGGGAGGAACAAAAAACCCTCAAAACTAAAAACATTTAAAACACCTCTGGCTCACTCTGAGAACTTTTCCTTCTTCAAGCCACAACTTGGAACAGGCTGTGTGTGCCACAGGGCAGGTCCTGACCATTTTCCCATGGATGCCACCCCTGCAGACCTCCCCAGCCTGCCCTCTGCTCCTAAGACCTTGCTGCCTATGCTCAATACACACTGAGTTCTACCTGCTGTCCTTAAGACAGGATTACTTTCAAATTGAGGATTATTGTCAAAAGTTATTTGTGCTTATTTCTTAGTAATCTTGGCTTGGTTTGTTTGGTTTTCAGTTTTGCCATGCCTTTGTATGCTGTCATTAGCCTGGATCATTACTGATGAAATGGAATTTTATAGCCTCGTCTAAGCAAATCCAGAGTCCATATGACAGTTAAAAGAAGAAGAAAGCTTTGTGATTTGTTGGATTGTATTGCTTCATCTTTTCTCCCCAGTCTATCATTCTTTTCTCAACTGATTTTCAGGTTTGTTGCCTTCAAAAGGAAACAGAGTCTTTGAATATCGACACAAGGCTAGCAGTTTTTTCCCTCTTGTACCTTTTATCTGTTTCTAGCCAGCTCAGGAGCTCTAGCTTACACTAGCATTTATTCTGCATGTACAGCATTATACTGCAGTGTATTTAGACCACATGTGAAAAATTATCTTACTTTGTGCAAAATTATCTTACTTTGAATCAGTGCTACTTATACTGCATTTAAAGAACCGCTATCAGCGACTCAGTGGATTTAAAATACTGCATTTAGTTCATCTTCTGTATTTCAACTGTTTTCTGTCAGTGAGTCTTTTCCCCCAAAATGACCCAAGGCATGCACACTTTCACAAGAAGAATCTAGAGTCTAGAGCTCAGTGTTTCAGCCACACTCTAACGTAACTCACTTTTCTATATTTGTATGCAAGTCGTATTTGCGTGCGCATATGTAACTTCTATACTTTTATATCTGTGTGGAATGGAAATTAAACTGTAAACATTATATTTTCAGTGTTGCATTTGATATATGCTGAAGTATTAAATTATCTTTATGTTTTCCAGAGGTTAATATTTCTTAGAGTGTTTGAACCTGTTATAAGATATCCAGAGCAAGAAATGAGTTAAGCAAGTGACAAAGTTGTGTTTATTTTCTAATTTAGCCTTTTCAGTAACAGCCACTTGATTTAAAAAATCCACTAATAGAATTTAAATAAAAATGTAGTAAAAGTCATATTTTCCTAACTCTAATAACTAATATTCCTATGTACATATCAATCATTAATCCTTAAACAGTTTCAGCTTAATCAGATTGCTTTTAGATTGATTTGAGATTATTCATTCACCCCAAGCACATTCTTTGGCTTTTATTCTAAATCATGTTACGGAATCCAAGTGATTGAATCCAAGCTTTTGACATAATTTGCTTTAAAAAATGTTGTTGAACTGTAAATAAATCCAATACTCTTTTCCTACTAGCTAAACTGAAAGTTGCTTTCAAAATTGAAAGAGTAGAAGGCAATCATTTAACACAAATTTTTTTAAAATAGACTTGAATCTCTATTCACACAATTAACTTGTGAAGAGTAAGTGTTAAAAGGATTTCAATAGTAATACCTAGAAACTGAACTGATAGTTTTTCAAATCTTTATCTTGGCTGACACTTCTGCTTGGAGGATTTCTCAGTTCTTCATGCTTATGACTGCTGGACTTGAGATATTTCGGTTGTAATATTCTGTAGTGGGTGTCTGCCACATGATGATATTTTTGGGAAATTTCCTCTAATTATTCATATAGTTCTGAGAATGGAATCAGGAGAAAATATATTACTTAGGCTGTGGTAAGAACAACATACAGAATCTTTCACTAAAAAATTCTCTTTGAAGGAGGAACTAAAAATTTCCAGTGTATTAGGGTTCTGAACTTTATTGCTCCTGCCCAAACACTGAATCTTAAATAAATGTTATATGCTTGTTAATTTTTTGTCAGATGAAAAAAATAATCCATCTTCTCTAAGAATTGTCCAGTCTTACATGACTCTGACACAGAACTGTTCTGATATATGCATAAATTAACTGGGTATGAAGCAGTCCAAGGCAGAAAGAGCAGGGCAGAACTTCCTAAGTAAGTTGCTGTTTGGATTTGGTCTGGACTGCTGAAGACAATATACAAGGAGACTTAAGAAAAAAATCATCTGGCTTTTCTAAGAGAAGCCATGCTAGGTTTGGATAGCTTGAGAGAAAACCAGTGTGACTTGGCCATGGAAAGCACAGGTAAGATAAGCTAATAAGTAGACTGGCATAGAATTTCAATCTGATAAGGATTGGAATTGACACAGGGGTATCAGGAGCAGAGCTCATGGGGAATCTGAATAGCAATAATTGGTGGGATAAGTCAGATTTAACAAGAAGCCAGGAAGATAAGCTGGCAGTCCAGTACCAGAAGGTGCCTGACACTATCCTGTGGCAACTGAGTGCCCAAGTTTTGTTCCAGAGATGTAACTCCAAAAATACCACCATCACAGATAGAAACAAAAATCCTGACTCGAGTCTTTAGCCAGAAGTCCATATTACTGACATTTCTGCAGTACAGTAGCCGGAATTAGAGTTCTAATCAAAGGCTGGGAATTACTTTATATCTAGATTTTTAGTCTGTTGTAATTAATTTTGTGGAGCTGTCACAAAACATCTTTATAGACTTCAGTTTGTTTAAATCTTAATTAATATTTCTTACGCTACAATTAATTTTTCAAATCTATTCACACTGCCAAACATAAGTAATTTTGCATATAAATAATTTCTGAATTTTCTACTGGTTTTGTCACCTTTGGTCAAACTCTCAATTACAGGATCTGAATGGATCTTTTTGTTTTTTCAAAGATGGAGGTAGCCTCATTTTAATTGATTTCTTTGAATGCATTCAGATAAATTGATAATAGAGTGCATGAATTAGACCAAAAAAATATGAAAGGCAAAGAGTTTGCAGGGGAATGTAGTTTTAGCACGGACTTTGCTCAAGTCTTATGATGTCAACTTTCGCTGAGGACTTAAGACATCAGGTCGGCTCTGAGACTCACAAACTCATCCAATGATGAAAGAGTTCAGAAAAGATCAGCATGGATACAGCCATGGACACTATGCCTCCAAAGAAATCCATCTATTTGGATTTGAAAATAGTGCTCAAAAGACATGTAGATCCAGAACAGCCATCCTAGACTATAGACTATATGCTTTATCATTTCTTAATCAGTGACTGTTTCAAAAGTTGGCCTTTTGTAATAAGTAAATTTCAAGCTATTTTTGTGCCTTCAAGGACCTGTCTTACCTACAACCATGATTTATGGTTCGTTAGAATACCAAGGAAAGCCTTTTACTGTGGAAAATCCATGCAGTGCTTTCAGTTTTACCGTGGCAGACCAGGGACAGCATCAGTCACTCAGGCTTAATGATCACCAGGTAAGGTAAGGTAAGGTAAAGGTGAGGTGTGTGTACTTTGGGGTGTTATTTGTTAAGAAGACAGTAACATTTCCTGTTATTCTTGTTCCAATAAACAAGATCCCAAGACTGCAGTTTGAACAAACATAACAAATCAAATTTTAAGGCATCTAGGATATTTTCTGTGGCTGTCTGGGTGCTCAGCTTGACACATCTTAAGGCTGTATAAAAATTCACCTCTGCACTGTGTTCAGTAGCTAAAGCGATAAAAATGAGACCATTGTGCTCAATTCTGCTTCAGACCATGATTGTTCAGCCTTTGTACTTGACAACTGTCACTAGTAATTATAGGCCTTTGGACCAACGCAGAATCTGATAATATCATGGAGTACTGTTTATCCTTTCAACCAGATAAACCAAGATTGGATTAACTTTGATCAGACAGTGACCCCATAGTAAGGAGAGCAAACTGGAAGTTGCATGAGCACAGAGAAAGCCAAAAAAGTTAAATAGGAACTTAGGTGTAAGTAAATATTTTGCAGAGATCAGTATAGGTTGTGGTGGGGAAAGAGTGATTTTTTTTAGAAATCTCTGAGGAGTCTGTGCAGGGGCTATAGCTGTACCTGCCCATGTTAAATTGGGTGAAATGTCTGTGAAGGTCTTGGAAAGGGAGGCATAGTAAAAGGCATATAATAAATCACTCTTTGTAACCTATGCCATCATAACATGAAGGAAGTGTATTTTTATGTACAGAAAATGTGTTGCAGTGCTGAATCCCAATGAGGTTGAAGGAAGATGAGGCACATGAAAGAAATATTGGAGAGGAACCTAGCATAGCCTTGGGACACTTATGTGAACTGAGTCTGTAATGTGTCTTGTTCTTGTAAAGGATCTTTCAGTCACTGTAACCTGCCAGGAAGCCCACTGAATTCCCACCTTTCCCAGAGTTAAGCTGATAGGAAGATAATAGATATGCATACACTGTGGGCTGGGAACAGAGATCTGAATTCAATGGTGGATTACATTTATGATAGTCAAAGGTTGTTTATTATTTATTTGTAAACTCTCTTCACAGTACAAAGGGATTAACAATTTCAAAAAACATGAAAAATAATATTTACTAGAAGTTTTTGGACCTATTTGGTTCAAGTGGATCACTGTTTAGATAAATCTATAAAATTCAGATTTGTTTCCATATGTTCAAATGAAACTCATAACACTGGGGGGAAGAAATATCTTTCCAACCTTTGAAAACATCAAAGACATTACTTTCTCCCTGATCTGTGAATATGGCAGCCCCAGTGAAAACTGAAAATGAAAAAAATGTCAGCAAACACTGGGACTAGCATTGGAGATTTTAGATTTGGACCGTAAAATCGAATGACAGTAACAGATGGTTATTGATAAATTTGAAACCCTCCATGTCAGAGAATCAAGATCATAGGACTCTTAACAGACCTCAAAGGAAATAAAGCCAGCCAGGAAAAAGGAATGACAACATTACATTTTGTTGTCTTAGAAATTTGTGGATTTAAAACACACTGAGTGATTTATAACTGCTAAAGGCCACCATAGCAAGAAGCTTACTGCTGAATCCTGATTGCTGGATTTACTTTTTCTTTTCCATAAAACAGAACTTATTACTTCCTTCATGCCGCATAAGAAGAGACCTCCTGTCATATTTGACTTGAATGGTGATTACATGGAAATTTGTGTAATGCCTTATTATTTTGAATTGAAAAACCTCTATATTTTTTCTTAAAAGCTCTAGAAATAGAGTATCCTGTCTTTGTTTGCTGTCATCTGAAATACTCTGAAAATAGATAGGTATCTTTTGATTAAATGCAGGAGAATTATTTGGAGCAGACAAATCTATTCATAAATGCAGGGGTTTCTACTGTTCATTAATTGTAAGCAAATGCTTACTTCCTTGAATATTTTCCTTTCTTGGAATTATTCAACAGCTATTTTATGTGAATATATTTCAACCCATAGTTTACTGAGAAATTGTTTGCTAAGAGTATTCTGAATTTACAATTTAAACCCCAAGCTGTTTAGATTAGATACATACATCAGTCTTAAAATTCTTTTTAATAATTTTATGAGAATAGACCTAAGAATCAAGTTTCTATGTAACTTTAAAAATAACTCTCACTCTAGGTATGGTATAACAAAGAACAATGAAGAAAAGGAAGACTTTCCCATTGTGTTTTGTATTCACTAGTGGGAGAATAAATTTCACAAAATGGCTCCTGTTAGTGAATGAGGTTCCATGATACACTACCAAAATACACTGTTACCTGGAAGAGAATAACAGTAAAATATATTTATAAATGACTAATTTTCCTGCTAGATGTAGTTTGACTGTGAATTTGAATGAGATAGAAGCTGAAATTATATTCAAAAGTTGCCAGTTAACTGTAGATGTTTAATTTTTTTTCTGAGGAAAAGAAAAAGCAAATTTTGCTTATTTAACAACCTTGAATAATTAGCCTCCAATTGTCAAAATGTAAGTTTTGTACAATAATGTGTACAGAAGCAATCTTTCTAGTTCTTAAGATATGGATTCAATTTGCATTAGTTTGGTTATCCATCATGAGTTCAGCTACATGAAGAGCCATTATTAGTGCATGGAAAATAGACAAATAATAATTTTGCAACATGAAAGCCTATGAAAATAAGCATTTATTAATATAATTTGGGAAAAGGAAAGACGCTGAAATCATTTCCACGTGCTACTGATGGCTGAATGTCTTGACTAATTTGCCCACCATTTCTGTTTCTGGAAATAGCTGCAGACGAGCTCCAAAAAATACTTGTGTGCCCTGGAACACTGTGTAGCAGCATCTAATTCTTTTCTCCCTGGTCTCAGAGCACAGTTGCAAAGTCATCAGGTAATTTGTCCAAATGTTGCTGAAACCTGGTCAGGCGATTCTCCTGAGCTGGCTGTCCCTGAGCACCTCCTGGTCTGGTGTCCTGATGAGTCCTGGGCTGGTCTCAGCTTACTAAGCTCCCTACAGAAGCTGCTGCAGTATTGTCAGAGCTGAGAAATGGAAGGGAAGATGGGGAAAGGGAGAAAGGTCGCCTTTCTGCCTCTTCCTCCTGCTCCCCTTCAGGTCTGCATGCAGTGCAATCTTCACATGTATGCCGAATAGCTTGGAGACAGCTTCTAAACTGGTCAACTGTTTGTTCTTGGCCTGAAGGCATTAATACAGTCCCTTTGGAGTCCATGGTGCTCTTTTCAATTCAGGTTGGGACAGACTCCTGCCCTGAGCTTTGTTGTCATTGCCTGGGGTGCATCCGTGCCTCCTGTAGGGACCATCAGCTGCTCCACTCAGGCTCTGGGGAATGGTATCCTAGGTGTGAGGACATGGTCCATGCCTGGACCACCATGGATTCTGACAGAGCCTATCCTGTGGAGCTGCCCTGTTTGCGCTTCTTCCTGATGTAGACTGCCAAAAAGAATGACTAATTCTGTCTTGCTGAGTTTGGGCTCTTGTGGCCCCTGAAGGATTCCAAGTCCTGACTCAAAATATTAAAAATCTGTGAGTCAAGCTAGAGCTGAATCCCCAGCTCTGGCTTGGGCTTAACACGGACTTACCTGATGGTGAGGACCTAAACAGGCAGCACATGTCCCCCAGCAGGAGCTGCTTTGTGTGGATTCAGGGAGCCGAGTGATGACAAGGGTATGCCTGAATCTTTGGGGATCTCCCAGATCCAGCTGGCTGCTGGAACCATCTCCCTCTATTAATGAAGCTCCAGCATCTCCAGCCTGTGGAAGTGGTGGCTGCAGCTGCAGTCTGTGAAAAGCCTCAGCATCCCCCAAGGCCCAGCAGAGACACATGTCCTCAAGGGAGCATATCATGAAAAATGCTGTATTTCTAGAATAAAACTGGATTTCACTGATGAGCTCAATTCTTTGCCCCAGCAGGAATGGGCATACAAGGCACTAGTTAGTCACCTGAATTATAAGATCAAAACTTAAAACACATACATAATTTAAAAAACAGATTATGAGAGGTTTTCATCGTTATAACTTTGGATTATCTCAGCCTCTCCCACCCTAGATAGCCCTTGGCACATCTCCAAAACATAATCAGTCAGGGTCTTCATGAACAAAGTGTATTGTAGCAAAAAAAGCTGATATTAAACCATCACTTGGCATAACATATCTAGTTACTGTTGTTTTGCAATCAGCATATACATCCAGATAGTGGGGATAATCTGTCTGCTTAATAAGCAGCTGAACATTCTGCTTCTGTGGCTTTTTTATATATAGATGAATTCAGGAAAATGTCCTCATATGGTCATTATAGTGAGTACCGAAGACAACAAAAAGTCATCCTTATGCACGACTATTGTGTCAGCAAGAGAGATCTGTTCCAAGAATTAGACTTTTAAAAAATAAGTCATTCTTCCTTGGTAATCTCATGGAGTGTATTTTATATCCTACACCAGGCATAATATCTCATGAGTATATTGTCAGGAAATAATACAGATTGAGATGTGAAGAGGAGGTCTTTGGCTCTTTGCAGATCCTGTGGGCTCAGGCTTCCATGTAGACTAAACAAATAGTGACATTAAAAACTGCAAAAAGAGAAGGAACTTCATATTTCCACTTTTTCATAACATGTAAGGACGTGTGGGTGAGGCAGAGAAGAGTGCAACACAGCCTCCACCCTCTGAATGCACTTCAAGAGGGAAAAAAAAAGGTGGTTGTAAACAGAGACAGCAAGCTAGGGGTGAGATTAAAATACTATAGAAACAAGTACCTCTAGAGGAAAAAAAAAAGTAAATTTGAAGAAGAGAGCAAAAACAAAATACATTTCATAGAGAGGAGGAATAGGAAAAGAAGGAGCTAGAGGAACATTTAGGCAGATAATTTTGTAAACTAGTATCTGGTCTGACAAAACCATCAAGTGGGCAAAGGTAAGAGATAGATATAAACTAAATTATTTTCTGGGGCAGACTTACTGAGGAGCAGTAGAAATGAAGAGCAGCATTCTGACCATACTCAGAAATTCACAATTGCTTTCTTGTAGTAGAATCTTGGTGCTAATTTGCTGTGCCTGCACTGACAATGGATGCACTAGGCAGGACTAGGACCACATACTTTTGGCTTCTATTATCATTCTGATTCTGCCTAGGATAAGGCAAACACAGTTTGCAGGGCCATCTCTTTTAATAACCCTTTCAAAGTCCTTCATGTTATACTTTCCAATGCTCTTAAAGAGGACTGATCACATCTAGATAGGTCAAAAATCTCAAATTGATGGAAGTTCAGAGTTGGTCTATTAGTTGTTATATGACACAAAGGAAAAAACACCTTCCTTGAATCACTCCACTCAATCAAACTGTTTAAAGCCAGTTATTACTTTTTAATTGATTTTCCAAAACAATACTGCAGTACAACTGCTGATCTGTAACTATATGGCTAAGTGTACTGTCTAGTTCCTATGATAAAAATAAAAAAGGAGTGTGTTATTGATGTAACCAGAAACAATGGTATCCAAAAGTTTTCTAGAGATATGGTTAATTGCTCTAGGTATAGATTTTCTAGAGTCTGGCATATATTTTTGTCAAGGCATTGTTTTATAATTAGAAGCAACAACCAGCCCAGGGACTCTCACCACAGAATTTGGAAGCTGAAGAATAGCAAAGAACATTGTGAAAATTCCTTGGATAGGTAGTGCCTGCAGTTTTGTGCAGACCTACTTTTTGTATTTTTTCATCAAGGTTTTAGAACATCATATGTAGAGCAATTTGATCAGTGAAGACTTCTTGCTAGTACTGGTAGTATTTGATCTCAGCTGCTGCCCTGCTGCTGCTTTGGACTTTTCCATGAAGGAGATATCATCTTCCCAGAATATATTTCCCATCACATTGAGGGAGAAATCTCCTGATTAAGCAAAACTCATCTGTCTTGTCTCCCCAGTCTTAGATGCACTTCTCCACCATGTGTAGCTAGTGACCTAGAAATCTTTTAGGCAAGAAATTTATTTTCATTTGGTGTGCCATAGTAGAGCAAAAACCACATGCGTATGCAGTGTATAGCAAGGAAGAAGAGGGAAAACATCAGATTGTTTTTCTGTGGGAGTGACCATTCCCAGTTTCAGTATTTGTTCTTCTATCAGCAGTCTTACATAAAGCTGAAGGCATGTGTTTTTTTCCCAAGGAGATGGAAGAAAAGCTGTGTACAATTCTCACCCCTTTGCAAATGGGTCAGCAATTTTTGGAGGAACAAAAGGGGGACTTTCACTACTGACTTCAACATTCACAAATACAGGAATTTCTTCCTGCATCAGCAGTAGACACATGGACAGATGTATACCGATTACATAACAAAAAAAATATCTTTTATCCTGCAGAACTATATGCTATAGTTTTGCACAGAAAAGTTTACAGAATTTGACATACTATATATTACAATAAAATCCACAATGAAATTACTTAAATTACTTAAAGGATCTTGTTAGCCACATTTTAACTGATGTTAAACTGATGTTTTTAGCAACATGAGCAGATTTGACCAATTTGCATAGAATTCAAGTATCGAATAAGTTTGGATTCATATAAAAATCACTGTAGCTTTAGTCTGAAAACTGTCACAGCGATACCAAGCCAGTACTTGCACAAACAGAGTTCATTAGCAAACTGTGCATACAGCTGATTTATCAGTTTCCTGTAGTATTTTTGTTATCTCCGTATAAAACTATTCAAAATTATTTCTAACCTATTAAAGGAACTGTTACGTAAAGTTCCTTCTGTTAATTTGCTAATTACTGATTTCTAAAATGCTTTTCTCTTAAAATTAATTCTACCTTCAGGCCTAATCACCTATGTCTCTGATGTTTTCTCTGGATTTAAAACAAAATGAAGAGAAGCCAGCAGTGTTTATGTCATAAGAATTTTAAAAAAAAACAACAACAAAAACACAAACAAACAAACCAACATAAACCCCCAAACTTCTGGCACCTTCTTTAGGAGAAAAATAGATTTAATAACTCACCTTATATCTTCCAATATATTTCTGTTCCTAAATGCCTGATAAGTCAAATATATTTTGTGTTTGTTTGTGTTAGGGGCTATGGAAAATAGAGCTGTGAGAGACTTGTGCATTGGGAGTACATTACTTTTTCTAATTTTTGTAATTTTAAAACTGATTTCACTCATCATTTCTAATCTACTGTTAGTAGTCAATTAGCTCTTACAATAAGTGAGGCTCATCCAGGGAGATGAATTTGCCTAAAATACAGTATTGATTTATTTGAAATATAATTCTCATGGTAAAATGCACACAATGGGAAGATATTATGCAGCTGTATGAATACTGGATGACAATAGCACAGGAGGACAACATGTGAATATTGTATAAAAAAATGACATAAGATGCAAGAAGAAGAAAAACAAAATTATTTTTATAAGGAGAAGAGGATAAACAACTTTCTCTTTGCCAAGTTGTCTCTTAACCTTTCCAGGATGTGTCTGTGTGTCCTGTACATGTAGGAATCAAAGGGATTACAGCCAGAAGAACTAGTGCTGATTGAACAAGAACTAGTCCAAACTCTAAAAATAAAATTCAAACCAGACTTGAAACAAAGCATTTTAGATAACTGAGAGAAAAACCATTTTTCATTAGTCTTTACCCAAGATGCTCTGATTTCAATTGGAGCTAGAAGTAAAAATACTATTATTGTGCAAGTCTATCAGATGTTGCTTTTCTGAACTGAAATTTTCCCAGTGAACCCCAAATGTCAATCTTTTAAGACAATTTGCTACACAGAATTGTTTGAACAAAGTGCCCTGTAGAAACATGAACTCTATTTAGCCCTAAGACGGGTAGGAAGGCTGCAAAAGGATAGTAACTCTTTCTGCAGAAAACCAGAAAAATCCATTTTCTTAAGCAATGGCAAACATTTTGCCCTGAAGAAATTGCAGTTTAGGGCTCCAGAAGGAGGCCAGAACAATTTCTGGAGTAACAATCTTTCTCACTCTGTCAACTGAGAAAATCTTCGTTCTATGATCTGTGTTCTGCTTCATTTTTCCCCCCTTGTGAAGCTTATTCAATTATTAAAATGCTGTATGGTGTTTGTTTGGGTTTTTTTTAAAGGAAGGGGTGACCAAGAGGAGAAATAAAGAATCTTGTCTTTAACTAGTGGTGGAACTATTGGTGCACACACCTTATCTATGTACTGCTGTTTTCAGACAAAGGGTGGGGTTTTTTATCTGCAAAATAATTCAGCAACAATTCTCTATTTATGAAGAAAATACTTAAGATGGGGCAGCACAGGTACAAAAAGGAATCATCAAGAGATGAATAGCTCATATAAGCCAAGAAGATTACACTGATTTTGAGTGAAGCTGTTATGTTTTTATCATGCCAGTTTTACAGTGTGGTCATTGAGTGGGAGTGCTGTTCAGAATGGGGATCTGCACTGGACATGGAAAGCTCAGGCTCATTCTCAAGGAGCTGAGCAAGGGACAGTGAAATTCCTGTTGCATCAGCTATGTAGTGTGAAGCAGTAAAGCATCAGCTCAGTTTCTGCAGTAGCTGCCTCAGCCCTTTGTGACTTAGGGCAGACTGTGAAGATAGGACTCCTTTATTCAAGCCTGTGACACTCACTGTATTTAACACCGGGAACAAGGCTAGGTAGCTCTCCCTGAGCTCTGTATTGATGTGAGTAACCTTTCCTCCAGTATCTGATCTAGCTCAGACACCTCTGTTTTGTGCTAGAGGCTTTCATTTTTACGTTAAAAGTAATACTTTAATCATACCAATAAATTTTGAATAGAAAAGGACAACCATATTCTTAATATAATTTTCAAACTTCTTGTATTTCAGCTTTTTTAGACACATAATCACAATGCAGAAAAAAATATGTATCTTGACCAGGTACTTAAAGTGTAGTCAATGAAAAGAAATTGGAAGTGTCTGAATCATTACTTACACTTCTAAGCACAGCCTTTCTTTTTCTTTTTCCTCTAAGGCACAGGCTATTTTTTAAATTAAATGTCAGATACAAAGTCCTAGTGCTCTCCCTGTTGAATTCAAGAGAGTATAATGCTATTCAAAACTCCCAGAATATTTGTTCTCAAAAGGATATCTCCATTTGTTATTTCTGAAACTACAATATGAGTGCTTATTCTCCTTTGTTGTAAAATCATTATTTGAAACACTGGATGCGTAAAAATGGTCTAAGGAAAACTGCTGACACACATATGGCACTCTGAAGCAATTAAAATTTGTTATCATCAACATATTTGGAGAGCCAGCAGTTCCCTGTTAGACTTTTGCACTGATTCTTCAGCATGGTTTGTATTACCAAATTAACCTCTGCACTTGCACATAGAGGGCAAAGAAATGAGAATGTCAGGAAACAAACTTACAATGAATTCACAATGGCACAAATTACAGAGGTTAGGGATTCTGTCCTTATACCAATAATTTTTTTGAGAGTGGGTAGCAGAAAGAGCACTTCAGTGCTAAACATTTCATGGGAGTTCAATAGCAGCACAAACAAACCTGGCTGCTGTTTCAAGGGTTCCTCTTTTGTAATGACTCTGGGGGCCTCCCTCCCCACTTGGAGCTGGCACAGTGTAGTAATCCATTGAACTAACTAGAAAAAAAAAAAAAAATTGAGATGGCTTTCTATGCTGGCAAGGTCTACCTTGGAAAAAAAAGAAAAAGAATTTCAGAGCTTGACAGGGTGAGTTTGTCCTGCAAAAGGGAAATGAAGCTCTGGCAACCTGTAATTGACTGGTGTCGGCTGCTGTGGAGTCAGCCTGGCTGGATAGGAGAAGGGAGATGGAGAAGGAACTGTCTAAAACACCCAGATAGGAATTTCATACTTATTATTTACTATTTAATCTCTAACTATATTTACTATTTAATCTCTAACTGCCAGCTGATTCACTGCTCCAGAAAATAATTCTTGGGTTTTTTTTGTTTGTTTGTTGGTTTTTGTTGTTGTTGTTGATGCATTCTTTTGGGTTTTTGTTTGTTTGCAGGTTTTTGGTTTTTTTTGGTTTTTTTTTTTTGGGGTTTGTTTTTTTTTTTTTTACACCTTTAAATACTCTGCAATTAAGTAACATATTCATACCACGTGTAAAAATAACATGTGCATCCTGTACATTACAGCCTTTTCTCTCTGGTGAAGAGAAGGCTTAGGGAGGAACTTCACCAAAGTATTGCTACAGTTAAAGGGCTGCTGCAAAGAATAGAGGCTCTGTCTTCACAAGGACGCACAGAGAGAAGAGAAGTGGCAACAGGCAAAAGTTTCTCTGGGAGAGGTTTCATCTCAGCATGAAATTTTTGGACTTCTCATCACAGTGTAATCGGACAGGGAACCAGGTAACTTTATCTAGGTTCTCTTTCCTGTTAAAGTTTGGACCAGATGATCTCTGGAGGTCCCTTTCAACCTGGGCTGTCTTCCCATTCTATGATTCCCTGATTATTTTTGCTTCTTGGTAGCATTATGTAGAGAAAAACAAAAGTGAAGAAATTGAAAATACTTACAGGTTTCAGCAGCTATATTGAGACCTTTAAAAGGTAGATATATATTGCTTGGAAAAAAAGGAAAAAATTCAAGTGGATAATTTGCCTATGATAAAAGAACATTTGGAAGTGCTCCATTTTAATGAAACTTAACATGCTTCTGACAGTTGCTGTGTTTATCTTTTTCAGATTAATTCTTGCAACATTTAAAACTTTTTTTCTCAAAGCTCCAGCTTGCAGATACTTTGAATTGCAGAAGAAACACGGTTTTCACTAGAGAAGTATGACAAAGCTTGTGGCTTCTGCCAAGCAGTCAAAAGTTTACAAGTAGGGAAATAATGCCCTGGATTGCCCTTGCTTTGCTGGAGGGCTATCTTCATTGACTGTCTCATGTATCATGGGCTTGCAGTTACACTGCACAAAAGTTTTTCCCACAGCATTAGGAAAATACATAGCTATAGCACTTTCTCCCCTTCTCTTAGTTCAAAAGCCTTAGGATATGCCTAGTGTTTTTCTTTCATGCACAAAGAATCTTTACCTAAAGTCCCTCCATGAATTCTAGATTTTAGAAAAGTGTAAATTGTTCTCTAAGTCTTTCACAAAACTTGGACCTTTTTTCCTCCTTGCTCTTTATATTATGTTAATAGTAATATTATCACATTTTCTGCACCGTTACAGCTATCTGAGTTGTTTATCTAAAATTCTTTTCATTTTAGCCAGCAATGCTGGAGTACTCTTCAATAGGCTGTTTCATGGAGGCTTCAAAAGTTTGGCAACTGCTGTTAAAATGATTCTGAAGTTCCAGATCTATCCTTTCATCCTGATCATTTACCCCCACAGGCTCATTTGAAAAAAAAAAAAATCAAATTTAAAATGCAGCACTCAGGATACCCACTGAGACTAAATGTCCTGTTTCCATAGTAAAAAGCTGTTAAAGTTTATTTATTTTTCTTGAAACTTACAGTAATGAAACTATAAAGATACAATGATAATTTTACCCCCTCCTCCTCCCACACATTTCAATAGCTTTGGGGTAAATGCCACAATGAGTTTCAAAATGAAATTACCTTTCATTTTCAGGAAATAATAACTTCTAGTCATATCAGCCATCCGGCATTATTTTTTTCTTTTTTTTTTAATGAAAATTGAATATGATAAGGAATGACAGCAGTGCCTGAAGAATAATACTGAAGACAAACAAATCATTGTGTCATTGAAGGAAATGACATATAATCTCCAGTTTTTAAGGTGAGATATGCACTTTCAAAGCTGAAGTACCTGAGACCTACTGAAAATTGTTACAGTAATGGTCCTCATAATTGATGGTGACCGTGCATTGAAGTTGTGTGATATTTTTTCTTATAACAGATTCTTTGATTTCTAAGTTTCTTCACCTTTTCCAGTGATGGTCACAAGCCTTTGGGATGTTTTTACCATGTAATATGAAATTCCTTTCCATTCAAGGTATGAGCTATCCCCTTTGTTTTATGCATCAGCGAGGAAAAAACCCCACAATGCAAACAGCAGGCATAGATGTGCGGAATGGTCTGGCTCCACATCAGACAACATTTTACAGGGCAGCTTTCAGGGCTCATAAATTTTGTTGCATTGACAGGGAAGACAGAGTGAGCATCTGAGTTCTGCTGGCTGGCCTATCTCTTCTTCATGGTGAAGAATCACATGTGGAGCTGAGGCTGGAGAAAGGAGGTAGGAGAAAGTAGAGTCTGAGGGCTGCCCTCACTGGAGCCCTGCACATGGCACTTCCCCAGCACTGCCTGCTATTTTGTCTGGATAAGAAAATCTGGGACATATCTTCTCTTAAGCCTGCAGACCCAAGAGTCCCGTGCTGCATTTCTTCTGAATCCAGTACAGAGTGTGAACATTTTTTCCCCCGTAGATTAACAGTTCTTCTGTTAGTTAAAATAGCATGGCACACATGTCACAGCAGCTGTACAGAATAGCTGTGCATTTGTCTTCCTGTGAAAATAAAACCAAGAAAATGGCACAACTCTTCTTCTCCCCTGCAGAAAACTTAAATATTCCCAGAGCAATAACTGTGAAGAAGGGCATTAAAAGGAAGTTCTGATAGAAAAAGTTCATATTCAGGCTGCTGCTTGAAGTTAGCTACCATGTATCAACCGGGCTGCATTCTGAGCTGAGGGGAAATTCAGGGTAATGGCACTTAGTGTGGTCTGTGACAAAAGACAGACAGGCATTTGCCATAGAGGCAGAACAAAACACTCTCTGGCTTAGCTGACACCATAACTTTTAAGTGGTGGAAGTTTCAAGCTGTATTTCAATCATTAGATTTCATTAATGTACACTTGAAAGACAACACCGAGGTTTTGTTCCCTGTGTTACTACTTCACAAATCAGCATCTCTGCTGGCTTGGGAAGGTGCAAAATACACACTGGTTGCTCTTCCTAGAAGCTTCGGGGTAATTTTCACTCTTGGAAGATTGCAAAGAATGTTACTTGTGCATAGTCCACTGTCTAAGGACTAAGCCTTAGTGGTGATGTGGTGACAATATGCAACAAGTTGCTTTTACTTGTCAACATGCTAGAAGGAGATAAAGAAGAATTGCAAACAAACACTGCAGTCTCAAAAGAAATTCTTCCTTTCCAGTTCTACCTTTCCTTCCTTTACTGCAATAAAACTACTATTCATTTCTTTGACTCTGCTTCTCAGTTTGTTGCTACATTAGAGGTTTTTTATTTGTCTAGTTTCCAACACAAAGCCTATCAATAACTAACTACCAGTACTGGTGTGTCAATAATACATTAGCAGGGGTTTGGAAATTTACTGGTCATATTTCAAAACTTAAATATTGCAATAGAAGGAAAGATAATGATTACTCCAATGCAATATATACAGCATATGTGTATATATTATAGGCCAAGTTTCATTATAATCTATTTTTTTACTTCATTTTACATTTTATTGAGAAATTATATGTATTGAGGAACAGTATTTAGAGGCCAATTTTCATATAGAGTTGAAGAAAAAAAGTTTTTGGTTGTGATATTGACTTCCAGTCTTCAGTAAATTATCAAACTCTCTTATAAATATAAAAAGCTTTTGAAAGAGTACAATATGCACTCTGTTTAATTAACAACGGTTGCTATGGATAGTTATTTTCTATTTTTTTTTTCTTTCCTATGAACACTATTAGTTAAAAATAGGATAGTTCAGATTCTGAAACTCTTGAGTCTCTCTTAAAGTTATGTATTTTATCTTCTTTCCATCTTTTATTCTTAGAAATACAGGAGACAGAAAACCAGGACTTAGACCTGAACACAATTTGAAAAATAAATACTCCAGATTTTTTGAAGGAGACTTTAGATTATAGGAACGAGTATCTTATTCTGTTTTAATTTCATTCAGCTCTTTTAGAGTTTTAGATTTAGGTGGAAATCCTTTTAGCAATTACATGAATCTTATTGTTGTTCTGATTCAGTGAAAGGATTCACATTTAATAATTCTCTAGAGTAAGAGAAAGTGCTCATGAAGGTTTGGTTTTGGTTTTGTTCTGTTTTTTCCTTATCCCACGGATGTATTTGCAATGCTTACATGTGAAGTAAAACAGCATTAAAGCCACTAGTTATTCACAGAAGTTTTCTTAGCCAAATTACTTTAAGCTGCTTTAACTCCATCCAGTTGGAGTTCTTGCATGACCCATGGTAGCAATGTGTGTGTGTGAACATAGATTCAGAAACAGCCTTGAGCAATGTTCTTTCTGAAAGCATGAGCAATGCTTAAAAACATATTTTGCTCCCATTTGGATAGGTTGTTACTTTGATTTTGTGCTTGCCTGAGAATTTGAAAGGCACTCAAAGAGGTTACAGTATAAAATATTTAGTAGCTTAATTTTCAGATAGCTTCCTTATGTACAACCAGCAAACTTTTTTCAATGATAGATGTCACTGTTCAAAGTCAAAAATGAAGCAAACATGGTATTTTTATAATTATCTCAATTAATGAAAGGACTCTGGACATTTCTGGCACTGGAGTATCGCAACAAATATGCATGAGATTCAGTAGAACAGGAGATTGTCTCAGAGTGTTTGTTTTATTTTCTTATGCTTTTCAGATGCTGAAGAATCAGACCTTAGGCAAATGCACAACAATATCTTAGCCCATATCGGTTTCTTTTAGTAAATGGCTTGATATTTGGGGGAATTGACATTAAGGGGGAATGTTGTTATGTCACAAGAGTTTCTAAATACGCTACTTTTTCAGAAAATTATTTTAAAATGTATATTTAAAATGTATTGCAAAGTTTTGAATGAAATTTTTTTAAAAAAATTAGAAAATGGAATGCAAATAATCAGAAGGAAATAGAAATAAATAGGATATGAAAAGAAAAGGGAATGGGGATTTTTGGCAGCCAATGAACTACTGCTATTGTATTTATTCTTTATTTCTGAAGTAAAGAGAGAAAATGAAACAAAAATATGTGGAGAAGACATAAGGACTGAGTCTCATCTTATGCCTGACTTAAAGGTTTAAGGTAAACACTTAAAAAGAATTTAACTGTGACCAGGTGAAATATCCCGTTAATGCATTATCAAATTAGACAAGCCATGTGATTAGAATTAACACATATTTAAATAATGTGTTGAATTAAGGTTTAAGTATTAAATGTACAGCAATTTCATTTAATAGTCACATTCAAAAGCAGAAAGCTTTGTTGGAAGACAACCTGGAGGAAAAACTAGAAGATACATTTCCTAGTGGAAACCAGGCAAAATTATATGGATGCCAGAAGCATAGTTCCACTTTCTAATTAAGGCCCCTAATTACTCAAACTGTTCTACACAGTTGTTTTCCTTTTTTTCCTATAGTGCTGGGAAGTCACAGGGGGATCTGCTCACATCCATCAGCTTGCTACCTTTGAGTCTAAAATATGGCTTGGCCTACAAAGAAAGACAATTCTTTCTCTTTCCTAATTAGCATCAAAATTGGAGACATTACATTTCTACTCTTTTCTGACCCCACTTCTGGCTTCAGATTATATTGCTAAAGTCAGCAGTTCCTGCCAGGAAGCAGTGCCAGGAGGTGTAAAAATCAGTATTCAGTAGCTACTGCATGAATAGAATAGCTAGTTTTTCCAGGAAGATTAAGATTGTAGCCATGCTACATCACTAAATGGAAAAGGGCTCCTTTTGATAAAGGGGTTAACAGAAATTAAAGGAGGCACTGCTCACTCAGCAAGGTGAAGTGACAGAAAGGACCTGGAACCCGTGGGTCAGCTGTAGCAGACCCAGCTAACCACAAGGGCTGCAGTACAGGGTAACCTTCAGCCCCCTCCTGCTCATATTTTACTCAGAGATTGTAGGCAAGCACATGGTCCTGGTTGTTCTTGAAATCTATAATTTAGAAACCTCTTTTGCAGGTGACTGCTTCCAGAACAGTGTCAGAAAACAACAGTTTTACTTGTTCTGTCTGATTTGCACTTAAGTCTTTTCCAGAAGGAGGTCGAAGGTAGGTGGTGACCCTGTGTTTGTAATTTCCCCTCTGGCTTTCAGTGCCTGTGGAGGTCTATTCTGCTCTGCCTTTGGTACTATTTTGACTCTCGTGAGAAATTAGGAGGAGACTTTAAAAAAAAAAAATAAAATTGAATTTAAATATAAGTCCACTCAAAGGTGGACTTAAATGAGCCTGGAGCTGCTTATCAATAAGCATGCAGCACACAAACTTGGGTGTATTCAGAGGCACATCTGCAAGCAATGAGGGAGACAGAGGCAGACAACAAAGCAGCTGTTGTGTTCTTGTGTTCTTCAGAACAAAAGAATAGCTGTGTGAATGCTCCTCAGTTTGCCTCGGACTTGAACTGCTAGCAGTAGTTGAACTCAGGCTACGTGCTGATGGCTCTCATTTCTAGAATATTCCCTGTCGGTTTTGTCATATCAGTTTTGGTAGGTAGCTCTTACTTATAAGTAGCAGAGGAGCTGTGTCCTGAGACTCTTTCAGAACAAGAAATTATTCAACACATGGTGTAGCCTTATTTTTTTGTCATTACTTTATGACAAAAGCCCTTTGATAACAACCATCTGGAGTTTGTGGTACTGAGCAACAACATCTTTGCTTTATGTGTCCCAGTAAGGAGAACTATACTTGCGTATGCTTTGGAGGGGTAATAGAATTCGTGAATATAGCATATAAATGCTGACCTCGTGATGGCTGCATGCATAAAATATTGTATCTCTGCCTGGAAAACAGCTGGTTTGGTGATTTCCACTTATGGGAGCATCGTCAGGAGTGAGAGTCTTATTCCTGGAAGGACTGATATTGCACACAGATGTGTTTATAGACAGGATCCAAAATTCTTTTTTTTTGATGAAAATTCCGATTAATGCAAGTCCTACTCTAACCCGACTAGAAGTTTCTGTAAATGAATAGTTTGCATTACACAGTTGTCTTCCTTTATTAGTGATAATTCTTAAATTAAAGTGAAGATCTTTTGGAATATGACCTCTAATTAAAGTTGTAAATTTACAAAAAGATTCAACTCCAACTGTTTTGTTTGGTTCTTCAAGTATGCACAGAATCTCATATACATTCAGTGAGAAGAACCCCAATTTCCTTTCCACCTATTTCTCCTGAAAGTGTCCCTCACAAGAATTACCACTGGCATGCTCCAATAACAGATGAACAGACTTCACTGAAGCAATGGGCTTTGGTGCTTTTGAAGTCATGAAACAGAATTATTCTCTGCTGGGTTTTGTTGATGTTTCTCTTCGGAAGGTCAACAAAGCAGCAACAGTGGCATACCTGACTTTCATCAGGTAACTTAAGCAGCGAGGTACATGGTGAATGCCTTTCTCCCAGGACATCAGAAAGGGCAATTTTCCTTTGTGCTGGAGAGATATTTCCTATTTAGGTGACCTCCTCTGGAAGGATAGTTCCTGTTTCCTGCACAAGAAACAGAGACAAGCTGGAGGCTTACCTGAAGGGTCCTATCTTTGCTAGCTAGCTATTTTAGAAAGGGTTTGGAGTCTTCACATAGGATTATGATGTGGCAAGGTAATGAATTTTAAAGAAAGCTGACAAAAAGAATGGAAAGAAGAATGACAGAATAATTCAACCAAAGACAGAAGGTAGATGAACATTAGATAACACGTTCCAAAAAAAACAGAGACAGTACAATTCCCTGTAAGATTTAATAAGCAATCTCATGCTTGCCTCATATTAAATTTTCAGAATCAACAATTAGTTGTTAACACACATTGTATACCTTTTTATATCTTACTCTTCAAATATTTTGAGTAAGTTTTATAAAAACATTGGCATATTATCTTTCCCTGTAGTCTAGAAAAGCAATCCAAATTTGACAGTAGCAGAGCAGATGGAGAAATCAAGGAGGCAGTAGGCTCATATTAATGAGGATCAGGTTTACCCTGGATGTGAAGATTTTGAGAGAAGAACTACAAACTATATATAATGCTAACAAATAATTTTGTACTATTGTATTGTATGGTATTATTATTATTGGTGGTGGTGGTGGTATTATTGTTATATATTGTAAATATAAAAACTGTATATAATGCTAATGCATAACTAAATTAATTGTCAGGAGCAGGCTTTGTTCAGTGACACTTTAGTGCTCTAGTAGCAGTCATTAGCTGTCAGTAATGAGCAGCTCATTACAAGTGGACATGGTGAGTATATAGACGACCAGAACCAGATCTGAGAGACAGTAGAAGGCAAACATATTACAGATACTATTTTATTTTGCAGTGTTCTCTCCAAGTTGTCTATGTGAATCATCATTTTTCTGCCCAAGACTGTTTTTGACACCTAAATTAAGCCTTTATAACTTTCTGCCCTTTAATTTCCAGGGCTTAATGAAGCATAAGGAGGAAAATAGCTTATTAGATTTCACCACTGAAACAAAATTAAAAATACTGCAGTTGTCTTTGAATTTGAAAACTAATGTATAAAGAAACAGAGAAGATAAGTAGAAGTCTTCAAAGTTTCCTCCTATTTTTTCAAGCACTGATTCTAGTATTAGACTAGAAAACTGTGTCTTCTGTCCCTTTCAAAAACACTGAAAAACCAGTTTTATGTGCTATCAGTCTCTGAATTTGCAAATGACACACTTGATGGAAAGGGTAATGTCCAATTATCTATTAAATCAATTTTATTTAGAAAAATGCATCCAGCTGCCATAATAAGTAGCTGAAGATGACATAATTGTGCATTGATACCTGTACCACATCTTCACCGCTACTAATGAATATTTTGTAGACAAATGTAGTGAGAAAAATTCGGAATGGTTATAATAATAGACATTTAATTACAATTTGAAGCCCTAACTAATAGGACTTTAAAGTAAATAAATTATCAAAGAATAAACCTGTTGAGACATTATAGAATTCTCTGTGAAGGTGGCATAGTCAGTACGCCTTGTTTTGAACTCTGTCTGGGGCTACAGCATCCCAGCTGGCCCCAGCTTGCCTGGAGGTGCCCCCTGTCTGCGCTGCCTGGAGTTGAGACAATCAAGTATCTGCTCCCAGGGAATATAATTGTACTGAAGTGTGGGTACTTGCTGTGTAGATTAATCTTGCATGATGGTTGCTGAAGCACAGGACAAAGTCTTTGCTTCATTGATTTGACACAGGACATACTATTCTCATCACTGTATGACATGTTCTATAAAATAAAGGATGGATGATTGGTCTTGGCAGGAGAGATATTCACGAAGTGATTTTCTTCCAGTCCCCTGCCTCTTCCCTGCTTTTGAACTGAGACTTCTCAGTGGCAACTGCAGCACAGCAGCTCCTACTAATGTAAGATTAAAGACAGAAGGCCTCCTTTATGCAGCATACATGTGTCCTGTATTTTATTTGTACATCATCATTCAGTATACCCAGAATGGGCCTCAAGTTCAAGTTGCATTTGAGAAATTATATTCACCAAAGAGCTTAAAATGCTTCTTTTGTCAATTCCATTTCTTAAAATTTGCTATTTTGAAGAAGTGCATTATAACATCATGTGAGTTTTATTTGCACTCTATATGGTAATTTTCACCAGTATAAAATTTCTGATTTTGACAGAATTGGTACATAATAGGGGAGAAAAATATCCTTCTCAGGGGAAGTTGCACAAAGAAGGTATTTTTACTGAGTCAACTGACAAATGCCAGGAGGAATTTGTGTCTTTTGTAAATCTACATCTATGTTATTTTTGTATTTTTTCATAGTAGATTTATAAGTCAATTTTTTGAAACTTACTGAAAATTTCATGTGGTTTTGTACATACAGAACTGCAAAATACAAGGTTTAAGAAATAAAAAAAACCTGCAAAGTAGTCACAGAGGCTATTTTTAGCCTAATGAACTAATCTGTCTGTATTCAATAGGAAAGGAGTTAGAAAAGGAAGAAATACGTTGAGTGTGGTAGGGAAAAATTTCTGTTTGTGTTTGGCTTTGTTTTGTGGGGTTTTTTTAGACTGGAACAAAGCAAAAAAAAAAAAAAAGCAAAAAAAAAAGCCCCACCCAAACCAACAAAAACCACATTAAATAAACCTTAATTGACCTTGTCTGTGGACTATCGTGGAGCTAGAATATCTCAGAATTATCATATTGCTTTATTGCAAGACCAAATGAATATGAATGTAGTGGTGATACTGCTAGTAAATTCACTTTCATAAGCATGGTTGACTTTAGGACTTAGACCTAAATGATCCTTATGGGATCCTTCCAACTAAGGACATTCTATGATTGAATATATATTAGTGTGAAGAGTGTTTCTAAGGAAGTTTGGTCTATTCAACACTGTATTTAGTGACCTTGAGTTGTTACTAAAAAATTTGAATTGTTGAATACTCTTCTATGGACAGATGTTTAAAATGGGTTTTATAATTGTCTTGCTCAGATCTTACTGTACATGACTGATTTGAGATTTAATATTTGCAATAGCATGCCAGCAAGGAATTAAAAAATGGCTTTGCACATAAACTGAAAAACTGTATTTTGCTTCAAAATGCTGTATCTCTGTAATTGTATCAAAAAGAAATACTGCTGCAGCTACAGTAAAATTGTGTAATGAAGCACAATTGATTATCCCATAGTTGTCCTAATATTAACATTATTATTCAAATGTAAATACTTATGTATTTTGTGGGTTATGTAGTAATGAAATTAGCTTATTTTTTCTTCTGAGTGCCGTGTCTTTTAATTCAACATTTGGTATTAGATCATACTTTCAGAGAGAGAAGTGTCTGCTTAAGAAAATAATATATTTCTTTTTCTTCTTTTTTTCTAGTTTTCTGTTTCCATTGTGTGTATGTGTCTCCATTCACCTAGACAGAGTTTTGAACCTGAACAATTCTCAGCTGTGATGTTTGTCTCTCATATTTCTTCTTTTCTTACCTATAAGCTGCCCTAATGCTTGTATCTGGAAGGCAAGGGAGGTTTTGATGGAATATATTTGTCAGTATTTTAAAACCTATAACATGACAGAAACCTGGCCATCTAAACAGCCAAGTGTGTAAAAATGCCTACCATGATACTATGACCAGAAAAATGTTTTTTGCATTTGGGGAAGAAGCGTCAAGAAAAATGTGTCCATTCTGAGCCGTTTTTAGGTGGCAGCGGAAAGACTTGGATAGGCAGTGAGTGTCACACTGGCAGTGAGATGGCTGGATTCCAGAGGAGAACTGTGAAAACTATCAGGCACACACTAGTGTCTCTTTTGTGGAGACAGGGATGATGGTGGGGAAGAGTTCAGTGTTTTGGGGCAGACGGATGAATTCTGTGCTGACAGTGACTCAGAAGCCATGTGTGGGTGTGAAGTGTCTCAAAGAAGCCGTCTGGGAAACAGCATGGGTAAGTCTGAGGCAACTTGGAGGCAGAGCTCAATACAGCTTCTCAAAATGGAACCAAATGAGGTCTACTCTTTGCTTGGCAACTTTTTCAAATGAAAAGGCTTGGGAGGTTTTAGATTTTTTTTTCCTTTTTTTATATATTTTTTTTAATGCTAGAGTTGGCGGGATAGAAGAAAAATAAATAATTATTGTGATAATATAAATATTTACTTTTCTTCCTACTCACTGTTGTACATCTTTCCTTGCACTTCTACTTTCACATTCTGCTTCCCTTTTGTGAAATCTCATCAATAGAAATACAATGTTTTATTGCTGGACTATTGGCCTTGGAATTGAAAAATCTATGTTGACCATCTCTTCCTTGCTGATGGGAAAAAAGGCTGGGGCAATGTGAGCAAAACTCAGAGGAAGAATCAATTATGTACAACAACTTTTTAATGGAAAAGGTAGCTGTCTGAGGAATCTTCACAGAAGAAGGCATAAGGTGAATTTCATAGAATCATAAAATATTTTGGGTTGGAGGACACCTAAAATGGTTGTCTAATACAACTCATCTGCAATAAGCAGGGACATCTTCAACTAGGTCAGGTAGCTCAGACCCTCCTCCAGCCTGACCTTGAATGTTTCCAGGGATGTGGCATCAATCACCTCACTGGGAAATCTGTTCCAGTATTTTAGCACCCTCATTGTAAAAAGCTCATCTTTGTAAGTCTAGAAATGCAATTTCACAGCCAATATCATGGATCCTGTGCCAGATTTCTGGATTTGCAGAGACTAAATATAAAGCTAAGACTTTAATAATCATGACCATGAGTAAATGTGGAAGGAGAATCGTGGAGCAGAATATTTCAATGTGAGCACTCACTGAAATGAAACTGGAATATGTTTCTCTCTGGTGGTATTTGGTACTGCCACAGAATGAGAAACGAGGAAATATGCTTGTAGTACCAGCAGTAGAAGGGCATTCAGAATTTCTGAAGTATTGAATCTCTGCTGATTACAACCATTATAGGAAATAAAATGAACTGGAGAGGGTAGAGGACAAAAGAGAAGAACAAGATGCTTCAGTATTTTTTTGCATGTTGCTGTCCTTTGGAGATCTCAAAAAATAATGATTCAATGATTAGGTAAGGTGTCCAAAGTATTTACTAAATGCAATAATATTTTAAAATCCAAGTATTTTTTAAAAGAAAAAAAAAAAAAGAGAGACTTTAAATTAGTAATATAAAGTCAGTGCTAATGCAGAGTATTGAGATGAATACTTACCAGTATAGCAGACAAGAAACAGATAAGAACAGGTAGGAAGGAACTCTTACCAATGGGGCAAGTTTGAGAAACAGCCAAAGAGTATTTAATTTCCACTAGGGCTGAAAGCAAGTACTGGAGGTGTTAGGACATAGATTCCCTAATAGTATATTGAATTTCAGTAAGGGAACTACTGACACTTAACATCATCTACAGTAGTCAACTGGGAATCAGTGGATATAAAAAGAAGAGACTATTCAAGAGAATTTCTGACATAAAATAATATCAATTATTTTGGTTAATCCAACAATTGGATTACCTCAGCTGGATGGGTAAGCTAAAAATAATTAGTAAATTCCAGCAAAAAACTGTGCCAAGATGCAAACGCACTTTCCTGTTCTGTAGGCTTTAAAAAAATTAAAGATGACAGACTAGGTGGGAAATTTTTTCCTGTATTATAATGTCTCTAAAGTAATTATAAATATCAAATGGTAAATTTGGTTATGTTACCAAGAAACTTTATATTTTATGATTTTTTTAAAATGTATATTTTAGGTTATAGAATATAACACTGCTCTGTCATAGTTGTGATGCAAATAAAGATCTTACTGACAGCTTTCATATCCAGGAAGTTTGATTTATGAAGCACTAGTACATGAAATGTCTGTGGTAGCATAGTACAGCTTGTTGGAGAGATTAAATACTCTGAATGATTGGCTGATAGGCTTTTTTTCTTGAAATAGCTAATGAGCTATTAAAAATTAGCTTGTGAGTAAAAATCAGTCTGTGTTCAACAAAAGCAAGGAGTCCATAGGGAAGACTGAGTAGCAGTTCCTTGATACAGGGGAAAAAAAGCACTAAAAGCTGCCCCACTCCAACATCCTCTCCTTCTGAGCTCTGCACATATTGCTCAGTCATCAAAAAGAAGGTATTCTTCAAAGTTAAGGCACAATTAAAAAAAAAAAAAATCCATGGTGTTTTCAGATATGTTTATGGTCCCAGAAAGTCCAAAGGTACTTGGGCTTTGCTTTTATCATAGCTGATCTTAAGGGTTCCATAGAAGTAAATTTTAACACAAAATTGAGACTCAATTGGTAACTTGGTTACCAATTGGTAAAAATTGGTTACTCAATTGGTAACTCACTCAGCTAACAAATACCTTAACAATTTCTAGCTGGACTTATATCTTTCTGATGAGAAGTGGCCTATTTCAGTAGTCACTTAAGTAGCAAATATGATACAGTTTTGCATATTTGGGGTTGGGTGATTTTTTTTTTAACTTTTAATAAAGTCTGTGCCCATGGCATATACATGAAATGAAGAGAGACTAAGAACACTTTTCTTTTGTAGAAAATGCAAAACTGTATTTCAATAAAAAGAAAGGTGTGAGTAAACTCTACTCACATTTCATTTCCACTGGAATTGGAGGGGGAAGGAAATCTATGATGGGGAACTTTTTTTTCTTGCAGAAGAGTCTCTTGAGTACCCTCTTAAAGCTTTTCTGAGAATTTGCTCTAAAGGCGTCAGTGTAGAATGAATATTTAAAATTGGTCACTTTCATCCTTTTTCAGTTTAAATGGAAGGCAACTATAAGCCTGGTAAGAAATACCTATAACTATTATGGTGGAGAGTGGATGAGCAGATTTAATTTATATAGGAAAGGCAAAATCCTTTTTCTGCAGGTTTGTAGACTGTGATAGTCCCATTAATCCCGAAATGCCTCCTGGGGATCTGACTCCAAAGAAGCATGTGCAGGACAAGTTGGTAGTGAAGAAAACAATAAAGGTGTCAATAATTGAATAGAAGATGTAATAATCTCTTACACTAGCTACAGAACAATAATGAACTTGAGCTTATTGGGTATTAGAAACCCAATAGTAGAAACATTTTTTTTGCCCAGACCTTGAAATACTTGAAATATGCAATTTTCATGCAGCTTATTTGTATTTATCTTTAAGAAGTTCAATTATAATCACTTAAATCATAAGCAATAAATGACAGCATAAACTAAAGTATTAGTGAATCTCCATCTGATTAACTAGTAGCCCTCTTATCCAATATATTATAACATATGTAGATCCTGTGTTCCAGGATCATCACCAGCAGTTGAGTCTTCGCTACTAATAACATTCTCAAAAAGATAATACATGTTAAAATGAGGCAATGTGTTTCTGTCTTTTTCCTGAATGTGCATGTGTTGACAGTCCTTTGAATTTGTGTAGTGCATCTACTGAAATTAAGATACAATCCTTTTTTGCTAATTATCACTTATATGTACATGGTTCTATAATTCTGTTATTTTGGCTTACACAGTGGGGAAGATACTAAATGGAAATGTCTAGAGTCATTGTAAATTTTGTTCGTGTTCTAGAAACAGTGCCATCCAGAAATGCACTCATTCTTTTCTTTATTTTCAGTTCACAGAAAATTCACTTTATTTTCAGTTCATTCAAATCATAGAATGATTTTGGTTGGAAGATGCCTCAAGGACTACTTAGTTTCAAGCCCCCATCCATGGGCAGGGCCACCTTCCGCTAGAGCAGGTTGCTCAAAAACCACCTAACCCCTAATTGAGGGATGCAACCAGGGATGGCGCATCCACAGCCACCTGTCACAGTGTCCCACCCACATCACAGTAAAGAACTTCTTCCTAATATGTTATCCAAACCTATCCTCTTATTGTCTAAAGCCATTCCAATTTGTCCTGTTCCTAGATGTTCTTGTGAAAAATCCCTCTGCAGCTCTCTTTTAGGTTCTCGTTAGGTATTGGAATATTTCTGCAACATTTCCCTTAAGCCTTAACTTCTTCAGGCTGAACAACCCCAAAAGCTAAGGTGATATTCCACTGAAAAAATTGCTGTATTTTATAGAACCATATGTTTGATAGCTTGTTTTAAAAATCAAACCTGACATGAGTCATCTCTGAATCCAAATCATAGTAAACTTAAGGAATGTTCATTTTAGTAATCTTAAGGAATCAGACATCTAATGCAAATTAACCTTGCTGGTCTCCTTTGTTAGTTGATTTTGTTTTTGACAAATCAAGATAGATTTTTAGTGTGTACTTTTGTTTGTTTTGAATTCAGCTGAAACCAGAGAGTTTCTCTCTTGGCATTGGTAAAGTTTGCTCCTAGTCTGGGTCTGATATTTTGGATTATTCAAATCCAAATGTAAGGGACATAAAATGAAAGGCATATGGAAGCAGATGTAAAGATGAAGTTCAGAAAATGCAGTATGGTTTAGGGCTGTAAACTTTCTTCTTCTTTAAAAGTGTTGTTTTTCTGTTGTGGTTTTCTTTTAAAGAACTCTTGACACTTATTCCCCAAAGAGAAAAGTTTTGATATAATGTGTTTGGAGACAATGCCTATTTATTAAAGAATTTGTTAAACAATTTGATTTCTGAAAATGCAAAGTTGTATATAGATACTAATTTACAGTTGACTCAGTCTCATGCAGTATATGATGCTTCCAACCCTTTTGGAGAACAGACATATATTGCATAAAAGTGTGTTTTGTTGTATGCTATAGACTTTACTTGTATAAGTAATGAAGAAAAACCTGTGAAAATTGAGAAGTGGAGAGATGTCTGTTCTGGAAAACAGTTCAGCAAGATTTTCAGGACATATGCTTTTCTTTGAACAATGAAAGAGAGTGATTTTATAAACATCATATTGACTGTAAATCAGCTGCTCCAGGTACCTCATCCCATGTCCATATTTGCATAATTCTGCAAACTTTCTTCACTGATTGAAGTTACTCATCTTTCAAATGCAATACCAACCTTGGGCCTTATTTGAGGTTCATTTCTATAACTTCTGCTCCAAGATACATCTCTCCTTAGCTTCTGCTGATATCCAGTATGGTGCAAACTGTCTTGGGTTTTTCAGGATGAGCCTTTAATAAGCAAGGCAGCACAAGTACAATATAGTCATAAAATAGTCCTCACTAGAACTGAGGAAGGACACTTCAGTCAGTCATTTTCAACAAGGATTGAGACATACTTATCAAGCAAAATGAGATGAAGAATTTTGGCACAGGATGTCTTAGCTCTCACCTGACATTGGTATAAGAGTAAGTCACTGCTTCTAACTGAAAAGTAATTTAGCATCTTTCCCTAGAGTAAACGGATGTTAAGTAATTCACCAGTAAGCCTGCAAAAGGCACTGCTTAATAATAAGAAATTGATTTTGCACAAACATAAAATCCCTTTTACAATGATTCTAAAATAGTTATTGACACAACAGGAAGAAGTCAGCTTGATATGCAGAAGAGAAGCACAATGCCACGATCAGTTACTTGTTAATAAAACACTTATTTCGAACGAGAATCAAGTTCTTAAAGGCTTTGTTCTGGCTGAACAAGGTGGATTTCACTTCTACATGCTGATATGTATGCTTCATTCACAGTCTGGTATATCAGTTCATAAATGTAGTATCAGATCTGGGCTAGTGACTGGGGTCACTCCACCCAGCACAGAACAACTAAATGTGTTGTTTTGGCTCTCCCTGTTGGAAGTGAAAATCAGCTTGTCCAGGGCACCTCAGCTGGATTATTTCTGCAATAATGAAATAATTAATCTTAGACGACTATGTGGGTATTTTGATTAAGTTAGGGACCTCTCAGAAAATATTAGATGATGTGAATCATCTTATTAATAGTTCATCATTAAGATAATAAACATATGCCATTCCTGGCACTGTAGGAACTTTTGCAGTATGATAAAATAGGGCTAGCTTCTGGGTTTGAGCCCAGTGGTAATTGATACCTGTGATTCATAACTAAATTTTATAGCTAATTTCTTTGGTCAGGACAGTGCTCATTCAGCATAACATCTACACTGTAAAGAGATGAGAAAAAAGTATGCTGAAAAATGAGCGTGACAAAGAACTAGATACAACTTCATTAAACTGTCTCAAAAATTCAACATTTAATTTGCCTTAATATAGAAATAGCATTTAAATTCATTGCTTCTAAATATTACATATGCTTCTAATAACCTAATATACAAATACATACTGTGCAGTGCCACCTCTTTCACCCAAATACATTCACAGAAACTTTTTATTTTCTGTCTTCCTATTTTTTTGTTCCTTTCTATTTTTACAGCATATGCTGGTACCTTCTTTTCCTGAAACAAAACTGATTTGAGCTGTCCTTGGGAGATTGCTGCAAACTTTCATTTAAGTTAAAACATTTTTTTTATAACTGTAGTATATTCATCATTTGCCCTATATAATGTCCTCTGTGTCCAGTTAACTTTGTGTTGTGGTGGTCTCCATAGATTATGTCAGAAAAAGAAGGATTTAGCCTCATTTGGATCTGCTGCTAAGATCACCAAAATCATAAGGGAAAGCTGCCAGTGACATGAATTGGCTTTGGACCAGTCCCTATGGCAGTAGATTTTTTTTTTAATTATATCAGTTTGGTTGGTTTTTTTTTTTTGTTTGTTTTTTTTTCCAGATCAGTAAAATACTGTGATCTCTACTTCCTCTACTGTTTGGGATTTTAAAACCTGAAAAATATTCTAACATTTGAAGATTTTCTTTGTCTGTATTGGTAATGTTCATTGCAGAATTCTTTTTGGTCTTATTACTCAAAACCTGTATTAATGTTAATTTCAAAGTTATTTAGCTTTTAAGTGGTTTTTAATGGTTAAATTCCAAAGCAAATGTTTATTGATTAACTTTAAATGTGACATTCTGTCAAGATTCACCTGCCAAAACCCATGTGAATCTTGTAGTTTTGGAATTTGGCAGCCACCTTCATACTGTACTAACAAGGAAATGCATAGTCATTAGGGTGGCTATGGTTTTTAATATTTAAACTTTATCTTGAAGAGATTATTCTTGCAATATTATTCCCTCTGACAGAACCCACTGCTTAGCTGGTTAATTGCTACCTCACTTTAATTTTTATTGATACAAATTGCTTTAAAAATTTAAACGAGATTGGAGGCATTAATGCTGTTTAAGTCTGCATGTAATGCAGACACTGCATTATTTAAAAGTTTATGTCTGACTTTCTATTTGCAGATTTTTGTCCTAAGTGGTTTACCAAAACAATGGAAATAAATGGGGATTTTTAGAAAATACAGGCAATTTACGGAAAAAAAAGCTCTACCTTGGAAGAACTGACTATTTATGATTTAGTCCCTTTCAGCATGTATGCACATATAGTATCTAAAACCGGATGTACCTGAAAAGTTCTGATTCTTTTAATAACTCTCCAGGTGAAGAACAGTTTCTTACAGTTATTCAACAATATACATGCCATATGTCCAATGAAAAATATATTTGATTTATTTAAATAATATTGTAACTTAATGTACCATAACTATAACATAACATTATGTTTGTAATACTACTTTTCTGGAGTACCACTAGTTCTTCAAATCTGACTTTTTTAAAAGTTAGATTATCTTAGTTAGATTTTTAAAGTTAGATTATCTTCTAATATAACATCTGATGTTTGTTTTCATTCCCATTTCAAAGAAAGATAAAGATACACATCTTCTGGAACGATAAATGAAGAGAAAAGTTCATGTAGAAAATATGGTACCCTCTGGGGTTTTTTTCTTATTAAGAAGATAGGAACTTGACTGTCTTCACAGAAGTCTACAGCATTGAAGGAAAGCCCTACACAGCTCCCCAGCAGGCCTGACCAGATTCACTGTGATTTAGATTAAAGTCTCTAGTCTTGAAAAATTACGTAGACCTAGATTTGTTTTACAAATGTTAATGTTTGTCTTCTCTGGAAAGGGACTGGTACTAATCTGCCAATGCAGTTACAGTCTTAAAGCTGTTATGTGGACAGTTCCATCTGGAAGCATTTCCATCATTTTATCAAATTAGCTCAATTTAAGATCTGCTGAATTAAGAGCAAGAATGTTGATATAGATATGGAAATTTGCACTGATATATTTAGGCTGGAGAGCTGGGCAGAGAGAAACTTAAGGGAGTTCAACAAAGGCAAGTGCAGGGTCCTCCCTGTGGGAAGGAATAACTCCAAGTCCCAGCACAGGCTGGGTACTGATCTGCTGGAGACCAGCTCTGGGGAGAAGGACCATTTAGATGATATGATATGATATGATATGGTATGATATGATATGATATGATATGATATGATATGATATGATATGATATGATATGATATGATATGATATGATATGATATGATATGATATGATATGATATGATATGATAATATATTATCTGAGCCACAAGAAAACTTCTTTACACATGGGTCTGATTTTTGCTTAAAGTCACAATTAGATCCCAAGGAGTTCTGTGGTCACCCTGGGAACAAAAAAAACAAAATGACAGAGAAGCCCCTCCTTCAAAGATGGCAGCCACCATAGCAGACTGTGTGGACCAGAAGACAAAAACAGTATGGCAGAGAAACCCCTTTTTGGACCATGTTGTAGAGAGAGAGAAAGGAAAAACAACACAGCAACCAAGCCTCCCTCCTCCTGCAAACAACAACCAGTGGGGGACAGGTGCAAAACAAAACCTGAGCAAACATCCCTATTTTTGTCCAAAAGGCTCTGATGCTGCTGATATTGCTGGAAGAGACTCCCCAGCAAGCTACATGTCCAGCCCTTCCTTGCCAAGAATGACAGGCAGCTGGAACTGGGACAGCAGCTGGAACTCGTGGACAGAGTGTCCAACTTTTCTGGCATGGTGCTGTTGCTGCAGGCAGCAGCTGGAAGAACTTGTGGAGTGGACTCCCCCAGCAGGCCCTGAAGGTATTGTGAAATTTGCCCCAAAGTAATTTTGGATTGCAAAATGCAGGTTTCTGGGTTTCCACTCAGAAAGCAGACACAACGTCCTGTCCATTCCCATTTTAAAGGGACAAAGTGCACCTCCCCTCCATGAATCTCTAGTAAAGCACAGAATTTTGTTTCCCAAGTTGTTGGGTTTTGAAGAGACAGGACAGTGATAATCTGGGGCAAGGTGGCATAGAGAAGATATGAAATACACAGTTATTTTTGGAGCATCTAAGACATCATGTTTCTGGGAAAATATCAAAACAAATCCAGGATTTTTATTTTCAACTGACAATACTGTGTGGTGACTTATGGATTTTTTTTTCTCTTTCTGTTATGTATCCTGTAATAGATGTAAGGTTTTGTGCAAGCCTTCACAATTCCTCCCTCCTCTTTATGTATTAGTGAAGGTGTACATGGCTGTCTCTACTCAGTACTGATCTCCAGCTGTGTAAAATTTGTATTCAGCCTTTGTCTCTTGAATTCTAGTCACCTAGAATGCAGTGGCTTTGGCTGCCAAACAGCAACTGTTTCCAGGCAGGCATTTATAGCATTGCAATGTAGTTGGTTTACCTTCAGGGTAGAATCAATGTAGGGGAGTTTTAACTCTGTTGTGCTTGTTACTCATTGAATATGGGGATGCATTTATTACAGCAGGACTCCTTTGATCCTGAACATTAGCAATCTGTAGTGTCTCCTACTTTCGGTGTTTTTATTTTTTGCATTTTACTGGCACACTTAATAATATTGCAAGGAACACAATTATTTAGGACTATCAGACATCTAAAATAGGATAATGCCTTCAGGTCTATTGTTTGTTATTAGTCATATATTCTTATTTTGTGGAAGAAACAAAATTATTTTATTAAGATTATTAGAGCTTTAAATCTAAGCTTAGCAATAAAGTGTGTATGCCCCTACACTCAGTAGCCCCAAGTGTTTGGCATTTCTTAATTAATTTGTAATAAGGGTTTTTAGTTTATCCAAGAATTTTATTATGTGAAACATGTTTTCATTCAGGCAGGGAATGGTCTCATTTAACTTTGTGTTGAGCATAAATATCTTCCATAGCACTGACAGACTTATTCTCAGATTGAAGGATTCAGAAGGAGATAGGGAACAATGAGGTCAATGGGACTTACCTACTGAGGATATACTTTAGTTACCTCATAGCTGCGTGACTTCAGAATTTGTACTTACAGAATACTGAAATATTCCAGAATTGTTTTAAGGCTATTATTGAGGAAGATTTAGTAAAGGAGCTCACAAAAAGGCTTATGTAGGTGATTCTTATCTGCCCACAGGAAGCTCTTTCACTGCAAGATCAAAGTCAGATGTAGGTGGGAGTTGGTAACGATAATTTTGATTATGGTTTTTAAGTTTGTTTCCCTCCTCCTTCAAATTATCTTCTCATTCAATTTAAAGGGGTGGAAAAAGAATTTGCTATATCAGGTTACCTCAGTGGATTACCTAAGGAGAAACTAATTTTCATTAGTTAACATGAGAGTATATGAGAAAGGTGCAGAAGTATGTGCCTCAATCCTGAAAAGGGACACGGAAAATACCAAAGAACACCATACTGGGACATCATCCAGACTTTAAACTTAACCACTTGGTTTGAATCCATCAATGTAGTTAGATCACCAGAAGATTTATTTGATAAATACGGACAGAAAAGTAAAGGCAATTGCTATGCCAGAGCAGGAGCAATACATGACCTATTCAAATATTGTAAGTAAGGGGGAAAATACCCTAGCCTCTACATGCTTGTTAAACTGGGTTAAATTAAGGGAGGCTTCTATTTATTTGGTCTGATTCGGCACAAACACACACACACATCTAATTTAAGATGTGTGAAATCTCCTTAGCTTTCTTTTACAGACATGAGGTATCCCAAACACCTTCTAAAATAATTGGAGTAATTTTTTCAGTCAACGTGTTCCTGAACCATTATTCTGATCCTGTAAGAAGCTGTAGCTTAAATCTTTAGAAAGTGTCTTCTATGAAACATTAAATTGTATTTTTTTAATATTGTGCCACAAACGTTGAAAATGTTTTGGTGCATGCTATATTTTACGCTTTATTTCACTTACTAGCATTAATATATTCAGCCTGAATCTTGTGGAATCAAAGCAATGTTTTATTTAGGTAACTGCTAAAGGTTACCGGACTGTGGTGTAACATACCAGCTAAAAATTACATAACTGAATCTGGTCTTGCTTTTATTGACTATTATAGGACATTTGGCTTTGATGTCATTGTGAAAAGGTCTGGCTTCCTGGAAATCTTGTTAGTTTCTATTAAAAAAAGGATGAATTAAAAATATCTTTATTTAATATGCTTTATTTTCTTTCAGTGAATGATATCCTTTAGGTTTTCTGCATGTTACTTAAATATGGCCTTATGATATCTCTCGTGCTATGGATCTAGTTAATCACATATTTGCTGCACTGCCTTTTTCTGCAATAAACAAGCTTTAGAATAGTCTACCAGGCAGACCTTAGGGTGAAAGATGGGTGTAGGTGGGGACCTAATCATTTACTGTGTATGTACAAACCTGATGGAGAAGAATTTTTTTGTTCTTTCTAAGAGCAACTGGACATTGTTATGCTTACTTATTTAACTGCAAAAGAAAACTCTCCTAATCCATTCATAGTGCCATGTTCACGCTAGAACAACTAGGGATAAAAGAAAAAACTCAGAATAACTCCCCAAAGAATCCCTGGCAACTTAATTTTACTTCTAGGACTGATTTTAAAAATCAAGATTTTTTTGACCAGTTAATAAAATATTTCACTGTAAGCATTCTAGTCCAATTTCCACACGAAGTAATATTTTTCAAAAGGGCATTTCATTACTTTCTTCACAAGGGAACATTTATTGTTTCCAAAGTAGACCAATTTACTCAAAGCTCCATGGTAAAATGATTCCATGGTGTTGCTAGTTCCCTGTTTACCCTGTGGTGAAAGTCTCCATTCCTGCTAGCTCTCCTCATTTTCAATGAAGATCACCCACTTCACAGATAATTGAGATGGCTACATAAGTTAATAATACTTCAACAAAATTAGATAAATTTTATTTCAAGAAATGGCTGAAATCTGTATATGAATCAAAGGAAAGATAAAGGGTTCAAAAGTGAATTAAGAAAAAAAAATAAAAACAAAAAAAGACATCTCTTCTAGGAGGAACCATCTATTAGAAGGGAACAAAATAAAATAACTGCCTTAGGTGAGAAACTAACATTTGCACACTATAGTACCTAAGGAATTTAAGTAAATGCTTCTTAAATAAGCCATTGCATGAAGTACTTGTTTCTTACTGAAGTGTTGAGAGCAATTGCATTTTAGGCTGTCTGGATGTAGATTACCATGTAGTGATGACTAAGGCTTTCCTTTCAATAGAGAGAACACTACTTTTCAAGATTTAGCAAAAGAACTTTTCACTGGTTCATGGGCCCCAATTTCACTTCTAAGACCTGTGGTGTAACATGAGCTACTCATGAGCTAATTCCAGGGAGAAAAAAATAAATCTTTTTTAAAATCTTTTCCCTTGAACTTGTACTTATACTAGCAGCAGTGGAATTTTGAACAAGTAGATTTATAGCATTGCCTTTAACTCGTCTTAGTTCAGGTCAAATTTGATCTAAGTTTCAAGTTAGAAAATCACATGATTTTAGAAACTGTCATAAAATGTCTATTTCTATTATGAAGTGACTGTTTAGTGAGTGTTTATTTCTCCTACTTTTTTCCAAGTGAGTAAATTCCAAGTCAGAAAGGTGAAAGTAGCATCCACAAGTTGCAGTTGCAAAGATGATATATATGACTTTTTGGTTCTGTTCTTCAGTGATCTTACATGCTTGGGAGGAAAGACAGCAAGGGTTGCAGAATAGAAAATAATGTGACTGCTGACTGGATTTTTAGTGTTAAACTTGGCCTTTGCTTCTGTGGTAGAGCAACTGTCTCCATTTGTAGAGATTTATCACTTGGCTGCTTTGTCTCTTGAGATATCAGGTAACCCCTGGTGCTATTTGCTAAAGCATGCAGCTGGCTGCCAGAGACATCTGCAGGAAATCATGTCTGACTCTAGAGGAAATTTGACTTAACTCAGGAGGAGAATTCACTGACTATATATATAAAGCTTTCAGAAAGTGGGTTAATTTTTAGTTTAGAAACAAACAACTAAAAGACCTTTGAGGCCCTGGCAATACAAATGATGAAATGAGCATCTAAAATCTGTATTACTGCCTGTGTCTATTTTGAAGTCTTTTGTGCAGAAATAATTTTTTGTTGTGGTTCAGAGGCTCATCTACTTGGTATTCAACACAGACTATTGTTTTAAACTTGAATTTTCCTGATGTGAGAGAGAAATGATGCAAGAGTGCTGCTTTGAGCCCATACTTTTTTTCTTCCCTACAATGAGCATTGCACTGAAATACATATTCTTACATTACCATACACAGCGCTCCCTCTGTATCTTACCAGGCACTTCTTCCATAAAACATTACAACTAATGCATTATGCCTCTGACTGTTGATTATGGGTTATGACAAGTCCCTTTGGGTTATGCATAGCACATTAATTTTTACATGAGTTGGCTTTGTACAGAACATCTACATTTCTAGGCAGTCTGTCAGTCTGTGAGGATAAGTGTTGTGCTGTGAAGAGAGAGAGTTCATGTTTCAATTTTTATTCTGAAATATTCCTAGCTATCTTGGAAACTATTCAACAGAGTAAGAGATAACAACAACTGTAGATACTCGATGTGAAGGAAACCTGGACTACGATTTGAAGTGGCATGAGAAACTCCAGAATAAATCTGATTTTGGTCTTTCTGCTTCTTCTGCTCTTCAACCAGTATCTCTTGGTTCTTCTTTCTCTGTTTTTGTTGCTTTGTTGCTCATACTTTTTTGGGAAAAACATATTTCTTGCAGCCAATTTATTTTGCCTACTTGGTACCAGGGGAGTAGAAGCTGAGCACTAAAAGCTGTCACTTGTTGGGGGTGTCAGGTGGAGGCATGTCTGATTGGGCTAAGGGCTATTCAATGGGAGCCATACTGTGAGTTCATCTTAGCAGTGCCACCAGCATCTTTGTCAAGGAAATGCTTCTCCTCCTTGGAGGAGACTAGGTCGTGCAAGGCAGGATAAGTGACTGGATTTGGAAGACAAGCTTGTCCGAGATAATCCTGGTCTCTAAATTCGCCATCTACACAGAAGATGTGAAAATGAAGACCAGTGGCCTTGTTTGCAAGGACAGTGTCACATTTCTACCTTGATGCAAAAAGTTTGCTAGACAACAAAGAATAAAAATCTTGGAAGGAGCTGAAGGTTGATATAAAAATACTTCAAAAGCAATTCAGAATTTGGGTGTGTATGTAGAAAATGAGAGGACAGGTTAAACCAAAGGGAAGGATATGTCATTAGAAAAATGGTGTTGGGAAAGGACAGGGGACAGTAATTTAGAATGGTTTAGTATACTGGATATGTGATGTGCCATATATGTAAATGTGTCATGACTATATTTGAGTCTGTGTAGAGGAAGGGATGTGGAGGCATCTCTTCTTTCTTCCACGTCTTAATACCTACTTTAATATCCTTACCAACTACATTAGTCTTGCTCACCCTTTTAGAGCTGTGTAAGTAAAATGTTTTCATGTTTGACAACTCAGAACCTCCTGCAGAAAACAACCTATAAATCACTTTTGCTACCTAAAGCATTCAGAGTAGTTGTGATTTTTTTGGAAATATGTTTTGATGGGCTGCTCTGGTTGCTTTCTTTATTTAAAGAAAGATTTTTTCTTTGTCCAACCGGTGGAAAATATGTTATCTTCTCATTTGTGTCAGGCAATTTTGACCTTTATGGTGAGATACTGTGACAAAATTAGCTTGGTGCTCTTTCAAAAAGGGTTTTAGAAGTTGGTATCTATGCAGATTGTTAGCTTGGTTTCTGTAGCAGGCGAAGAATTGAGAATAAAAGTATAACACTGTAATATAAATAATGTATTAAAAATGTATTAAAATACTGTAAATAGTCCTTCTTTGTAATAGACTGATGTGAAACAGTCTTTATTTAGACCATGTTCTTACGGCTAATTTGCAGTAAATATTGCAAATATTTTATTTTGTCTCAGCAGACCTAAAACAAATTACAAAAAGCATAAAACTTTATTGCTTTATCTTAGAAAACACTTAAAGCCCTGAAATAAAAGATGGGAGGAATACAGATGTCATCATTTCTTGTGTATTTAATGATACTTTATCTGAAAGGCAAAAGAATGACCTGTTGATGTCTTTTAAGCTGTACATTTGGAGCAAGAGGGTTTTATGTCTCTAAAGACAGAAAGTATTGTAGAACAAAAGGAGGTAAAAATGCTCTATGTATCTTTTCAGACCTTCGTGCCTTTGAACTGATTTTTTTCCTGACATGAAGGTCATTGATGGTGAGAGACAGAGGTAACAGGGAACAGAGTTGAGCAGAACATGCAACCATTTAAACATCTAGAGGGCAGGGAGGGGAAAAGGAAGAAGAGGAATGAAAGCATCAACTGAAAAGCTAAAGTCGTTTTCTTTATTCTTCCATTATCTTGCAGCTTTACTTTTAGATGAGAAGAGCACTAGGGATAAGTGGGAATAGAGAAAAAGCAGAGAATAGAGGATGAAAACTGATGTGGTGTTCTGAATCAAGAGTACAGAGTGGTTCCCTGTGCCTTGTCTTAGGAAATGAAAGGGTGTCGGAGGAGGTATTACCCCAAAAGTGAGGAAGACTGACTTCTCTGGATGCTGAGAGCTTTTAACAGCAGAGGCTCAAGTACTGGTGAGGGGGATGGAACCAAGTACTCAAATTGCATGATGTAATATGGTGCAGGTTTCTGTCTGGAGCAAATCTAGGTAAGCAGATGTTGCAGGAGGTCTGTAAACCCGTGTTTTCCACTGATTTTCTGTTTACTAAAATGGATTTCCCTTATTTTGAATGAATGACAAAGGTTTCTGGGCCTAGCATTGCAGTTCTCAGCACCTGCCAAATTTGTAAAAAGGAAATACTGATGATAGTTGAAAAAGTTTTTGTTTGGTGGACTACGTTTCTGGAATTAAAAAAAAAAATGAAGTAAGGTGATCAAGTGTCTGGGGATTTTTTTGGTGAGTTTACTTTTTATTCTTCTCCAATGATATGTCTGAAGATGCAACAACTTTTGGATATAAAAAGACCTATTTGAATTAGTGACTTTTCTTGTGATTCTCTCAGCATATAGCCTCTTGCCTTACCATGAACTCTCATGTACATTGTAATTGAAAAAATTAATGTATTTCAAGCAGTTTAAAAGAGAAAATAAATTTTCAAGTGAAACTACCACTGTACAGACCAAGGCTGCTAGTTTTTATGGTACTGAAACTGAGTTTTCAATGTCATAGCTCAAACCAAAAAGTACTATTGACATTAGCATATTTAACCCAGCTCACATTAGCCAGCTTCACAGATGGATAGGTACAAATAACAACTGCAACTCATTTATTGTTACCCTTCTTATCTGCATTCTTTAAAAAGCAGTTCTGCACTGTTAAAGAATGCAAAGTAGAAATTTTCAACTGATACAATAGGTAACCAATTAATTATTACATAATAGGAACTTATGAGATACTGGTAAATTATTAATATACTAGCCACTCTCCACTAAATCCCTGATGAGTTGGGTTAGCCTGGCAGTCGTTAGTCAGAGGCGAAGACTGGTCCCATTGATCCCATCCTATGATTGGTCCCATAGGCTGAACAGCTCTGCTGATGAGGAGCAGTTTCCCTATTACCTGCTTCTTTCCTTAGCATTTTATACATTTGTATTTTACCTCTGGAATCCTTAAGCTACTGACCACCTGTGTCTTAGCACTCGCTTATGTCTTTAGTTTTGCTTTTCTTATCTAATGGGGCTCTACTGTACTTGTTTTCTCACCACACTTGCTTGCAGCTTAAAAGCTTTTCACCCAAGTCATAACGGAGGTTATCCTGCTATGCAACATTGAAAACCAGGAAATAAACTCTCCAACCAATTTGTTAGGTTAGAAAGCTGGTTTCTTATTTTATTTAAATTTTACCTGCAGCTGGATAGCATTTTAGAAGTTTGTCCTTCTAGAGGTGAGACTCTTTTGCTCTGAAGGGTGTCTATGCATAGTAGAATGAAATTATATGAACAGAAATTTTGCCTGGCAAAGATCTTCACTTGTACCTAGTCTTGTTCACCTCATTGACAGTAATTGCACTGTACTGTGTAGGCCTGTTGATGGCAATGACAAATCATGGAATTATTCCCCTCATTTTTTCAGAAGTATTTGCATTTCATTTTCTAATCACAGTTGTTAGCTTGAGCTTTGAACGGGAAAAAAAGGACACACATGGTTTGATACTAGAAATAATTTTGTTCTCAAATCCAAACAAAACCTTTTGAGAAAGTGCGTGATAAAATATCTTTGTGATAATCAGCATCAGGTTGACCGGACTGGCCTTGTCCTACTTTCTTGATGAGTTCCTTGATTAAAAGTTACTAATGTAATGATTAGTAGTGTAGGATTTTTTAAGACCTCGCTCTGCATGCACTCAAATATCTGTAATTTTTGGGATTTGAAAATAGTTGGCAGGCTAACCTAGAGGCAGGCTTTAGTGGGATGTGTTGCACAGTGAGTGGAATGTAAAATACAGAACTACTTGTATTTTACGGATTCATAGCACTGTTTGTGATTCACTGTGTGCTAGAGTTAAGGCGTCACTTATAAGTCCCCTTCAAGAGAATAATTCATTGTTTCATAACTTTCCTGGATAACAGGTAACATGAGTAAAAAATTTAATATCAATGAATTTTTGAGACTACTTAAGACTGGTTTTGCAGTGCTCTGATAGAAAAGCTACAGAGCTTGGGCATTTTTGCTTTTCTCATTTGCTTCTCCCAGCCTCTCCTTTACATAAATCTGACTGTTAGAGACTGTAAATGAACAAGAAGTCTAAAACTTGTGCAGCTGTTTTATGAAGAACAATGTATCTGAGAAGATATCATGGATTACACTACAAAAGGGAAAGAACCCTGTATAGGTTTGTCTTAGGTTGAAAAGACAGGTATTTGCTAGGGAAGGCAGGAGCCTCCCTTGGAAACCCCCTCCCTCTGAATTATTATAGTTTTGAAATTAAGCGGCTTTCAGGCAAGATATGGGGAAGGAGTAATTGTCCTTTATTAGTGCGTATAACAAGATATAGAAAACAACAATAACTGCAGTATTAACAATAGAGAAACAGAGTCAGGGACCCCATGGCAGAGACGGGAAGAGGATGGGGGGAAGTTTGCTTCACAAACTCCTGGACTGTCTGTCCTGGATGTTCCGGCAGGACTCTGAGAGGTAAAGAAGGAAACTTTGAGCTGGAACGCAGAAGTCCTGGGGCAGTGGATGGATGAGGTGGGTCAGCAGCTCTGCAGCAGTCTCAGCACGACGTCCCAGCAGGGCAGGGGGGTTGTGAGCTATGAGAGATGGAGGAAAAAAAAAGCAGCAGCCGCAGGGGAAGCTCTGTCCGGGTTGGGAAAAAGAACCTCCTCCCGCCACCGCAACTCCTCGAGAGTGTTTTTCCCCGCCGGAGAGCAAACCCACCTCCCTCCCCAGCTGCCCCTCTTCTCCCTGGGCCCGGCCAAACTCTTTGTTTCCTAAAGTACTCATAAGTATCAGCCATCAGGTTCCCCCGCAACAAATGGGGGAAAATTCTAGAGGAAAATAAGAAGAAACAAAAGGAGTAACACCCAACCCCCGACAAGGTTCATGTAGGACTCGTGTTGAGTTCTACTGTACTGCTTCTTTTCACTTGAAAATGAGATAAAGATTGTTTCTTGAGTACTTTATAGGATACAAAACATTTAATTTTGTCCTTTTATTTTCCCCTCTTTTATCTTTCCCATCTCTGAAATGCATCTCTTTTCAGCAGCTAAGTGAAAGAAGGGTTAAGGAAACAAAGTGTTATAAAAATAGAAGAGGTCTTTCATAGAAATCTTAGTGTGAAAATATTTCAAGCTCTTCTCAGTTTTATTTATCAGCTCTGATGAATGTCAGAATCCGTGGTTTGACTTTGAATTTTCAATTTGTGGACCTGTATGGTAGCTTTGTTAGGTTTGTGCATCAAAGAACATGCTTAGCAAAGAGTATACACTCAGCTAAAAGAACTCTCTAAATAATGAAAAGTAAATTGATACTGCAAGCCTTTGTTCCAGTTTTATTAAGAATAATCTGTTGTTTTAATGGATACGAGAGTAATATTAAAGGTAAGTTAAAAATTATATTAGTGCATTTTTTCCCAATAGAACTATAATGTAAAGCCAATGACAGGGCCTCAGAGGACATAGGAAAGTCCATCTTTCAGAAGCAGTAAAGGGAGGAGAGTTTTTCTGTTGCTGTTCTTTGTCTTCAGATGTCACCTTCCATGCATATTTTGCATCACTTGTGCATTTGCAACAAAATGGTTATTCTTTGTTAATGAAGGATTCCTACTATGAAAGTATACAGCCCTAATGCTTCACCAGCTCGACTTGATGTAGAACTAACTGGTGGAGATTTTTGACCTTGTTGAAAAAGAAGTGCTGCCAGTGTAAGTTTTCTGTCATGCAAATGACTGTTGCTGGGATTTCAGATGTCAGTTGCATAATTTATTAATGAATTCTAATAAAAGAATATCACTTCTGTGAAAGTCTTTGCTAGATCAGATAAATAGGAAAGGAAGAGAACAACATCCAAGGGCATGTTCTTTTTAATGCTTGAGACAGATTATTCTTATTGTGCATTCATATAGTAGCATTGCTTTGAGTTCAGATATGAAAATAAAATGTACACAGACATATTATGTGCCCATAGAGAATATCAATTGCATTGTCATACAAGTGGTTACTGCTTTCAGAGACACAAACCCAAAAAAAATATTTAGTACTGATTTTCTGTGATGTGGACATGTTAGCTGACTACCGAACACCACCTTGTCAGGAGCTTCATGCTGTCCTTGCTGTTAAAAATTACATTAGTGGAGATACCTAGGTAATAGTCTAAAGGAATCAGATGGGTACTCCTTCAAAAATTCTATGACAAGGAGAGAATTTCTGTCACCAGGAGCAAAGATTGATAACTTAGTTTACCTGTGCTTGTGGCATCTCAGATTTGTAAGTGCTGATTTGTAAGGGTTTAAACTTCACTCCTGGGTTTCCATGTATCATCTACCACAAAATACAGTGCTTCTATAACTTTTCTTGACAGATACTAATTGCCGTGGGAATTAAGAAAAAGAGCTCCTTCTCTGTGTGTTTTATACATGATTGGTTTCTAGTTTAGAAGTTTTGGCTTCTTGTTTGTGATGTTTTTGGTTTGTTGGGTTATTTTTTGGTCTTTTTGTTATTGTTGTTTTTGTGTTTTTGTTGTTGGTTTGTTTTTTTTTTAAGAAAGGAGAGTTCTAGAGATTTGTCCTGCCACACTTTTCTAAAATGTCATGTTGTTTGTTTGAATTATTGTTCATCTGAAATACAAACAATAGAATGAGAGTTCAGTGAGTTGTATGTTCAGTGCTTACAAGTGATTAGCAGAACACGTCGGAAGCACAGTATTCGACAAAGATGGATATTTCTGCTCAGTTGCTGTCCTGAATTCAGTTATTAGTAGGAATGTATTCAAATGTTTATTACTTGATACTGTGGGTTACTTTATGTCAAAATATACAGCTACTTTTCATCAGCAGCCAAGTGTAAATTTGAATTAGAGGAATTTTTGATCTTGTCAAAAATAGAGAGATGAAAATACTCCAACAAACAAAGCCTTGCTATCTTTCCAGTCACAGTTTGTATAATGCACTCCTAGTCTATCTGAAAGTCGTGATAGCAGTGTCAGATAGAAAACACATACTATGTAGAGGAAGATTAAAAAAAAAACAAAACACTTTAAAAGTTGTATTATACACTTGCCATTCTGAGTATTGCTGTTGAAGTATGTTTTGTCAGCATTTTGTTTTTGTGTCTAATCTTAGCTTTTGATGACAAATGATCTGTGCCATCAGTTATCCCATGAATACTTTGAGGAAGGAATAGATTTAAACAATGATGGAGGGCTGTCAAGATTTTCACTAAGGCATTTGGAAAACTAATTAAACATGAACAAAAAACTAGTAACACTGCCCTCAATGGCTTGTAAAAACTGTTTTCTTAAGATTATTTAGTCTTTGTCATGAACACATTTTCCTTTCCTGGGGCTCTGAAGTATAAGAGGTCCATATCGGAGTATAATTGTTTACAGAATTCATCATCTTCAGTAAATTCCATCAATATGTCTCATATGAAGATTTTCTGATATTTTAGTATTTTATAATAAATGATATTTCCTAGTGGTGCTTAAAAATAAAAATTATTATTCTTTTTTATAAGAGTAAGGAAAACCTGTCTTGTAGAAGCTAATAAGTGTAGTTTATTTGCTGTACTTAAGGAGGCAGGGGAAGTGTGTTCTGCTTCAAATTTTTTAACCAATTAAGAAATATTACATCACAGAATTTCTAATTTACAACTCAATTTAGTCTCTGGAATACTCCTAGATTTATTGTGAAATATGGTTTTGTAGATACATGGTATCACATTTAACATCGCAGACCACAGAAGCAAAGATTATTAGATTTATTTTTTAATTAGAAATTTATTTTTATTACAAATTCCAAATACTTTAAACTTTATTATTTTATGAGATACACTCTCAGTTTTCTCTCTTTGGACTGAACCTTAGATTCACTTGAAACAGGTGCATGGTTTTTAAGAGTCTAGTTTAAAATCATGGCTGCCTTTTTTCTTTTTCTGGAAAATGCAATATTTTGATCACCCACATCATTACTTTTAAAATTCACTCCATAGGAATTGTTTTTTAACTGTTCTTGTATTTTGGAAAAGAGGAATCATATTTATGGTTCAGATGACTTCAGGCTACCTCACTGTACAGTTATATAACCTATGCTTCAGCAGTTAGTCCATGAGTACATCATGGGACACAGTGTCAAAAGCTTTACTAAAGCCCTCCTTTTCCTTCAGGAAATATCAAGAGGGGTGTTGTGGAAGATTCACAATTTAAACTGTGTTATGGCAACTATTACCTCATTAGAAATTGGTAGGACTTTTTCTTGAGCTAATAATCTTAAATTTATCTAACGTGGTCCACATAATGGGTGTTTTGTTTATTTTGTCTGCTGCTCAAATAATTTCTTTGAGATTCAAATTCAGTCTTTTTAATAGTATAAGTCTGACACCTGGGAGCAGGATATGGAAATTTCTTCTGAGAACAACAAACCTTTCCTATTGCTTGTTTTGGTAACGTTTTTGTACTGCTGGAGCCAACCATACTGAATACATCAATTGCTTCAGTAATCAAGTGGTTTATTAATCTGTTTGTCCACTCATCTCTGCAACACCTCTATAGAGCTGGAGGTGCATATTGATCTTTGCCCACCTGTGGGTTTCAAATTATTTTTGACTTCAGCAGCCTCATGATCTTGTGATACCTCATGATTATAGCATGCATAGTTCTCTACAAAAAAAAAACTTAATCTGATTTGCTTTTGCACAGAATAAAATCCTTTTTGTATCAAGATTTTTCACTGTACATCTCAGAATGTTCTCATCGTTTAGGGTTGAAGGGAAAAGCAAAGTTAAATTAATCAAGTTACTAGCACTTTAAGTTTCTAAAGAAACACACACACTGAGTGGATTTTCACATTACGCTCCCAGCAGGGACTTCGCCTCTTGTAAATGCATCAGTTTAACAGATATGAAAGCGAGAACACTATTCTTCTTTGCTGAACAAAACTGTTGGTCGGGTGTTTTAAAAGTTGGTTTGATCTCTTTATTCTGCACATAAAATGGCAGATTAAGGAATACTCACCATTCCCAGATGCAGTGGTTTATCTGACCTGGCTCTAGGAGAGAGAACATTTTTGCATGGCAGTCTTTTTCAAACTATGGACTCTGGTGGGTTTTTGTTGGTTTTTTTTTCCCGCAAAGTTAGAATTCACCTCTTCTCTTTTGAAATAAATCTGAATCTCTTACCTAAAAGCATAAATCCTAACAAGGTTCACAGGCATTATCATGTGGTATAATTTGAAGTTTGGGAGATTGGGGAGTTCTATTTTTCTTGAATGTTGATACCTTAATACGTGGGTGCTCTGTTTGCCTCCCCTTCAGCAAAGGCTGGTAGGTCTTCTGACAGCATTTCTTGCCTCTTGGCCCCTCTTTAAGGAAAATCAATACCAAAATCATCAGTCACAAAAGGAAGAATCTAGCAATTGAGTGGAATGACTGTAGGGTTTCAGATCCAGTGCAGAAGTGCTGAAGGCCAGATAGTGTCCCAGAGTATCACAACACTCATAAGAATCTGCATAGCCCGTCATGGAACTGAGATGAGTCTTGTCCCGAAAGTCTTTATTACTTCTTCAGCTAAAAATGTCTGTTAGGCATGTGCACTTATAACTTGGGTAAAGCTGGAATATGAGAGAAGACATATATAAGGTAAAAATAGAAAAGGGGAGTGGAGCAGGAAGAGGGGATGTGCTTTAGAAATAGTCTAAAATCTCTCAGCTATTTTTATTCATTGTAAACGAATGAAGAAGCAAGAAGCAAATAATTTAAAATAATTTCCAGGCCACCTTTAACAGTAGCAGTAATATCATTACAATATATGAGCTGAAACATAAGAGAGAAAGAGCTATTCATTTTAAAAGCTGAAATAGAGCAATCAGCTGGAAAGGATGTCTCATGCCTTACAATAAAAGTTAAATTATGGTAAAATACTTCCTTGCAAAAATGCTCACCATGTACCAAAGCCCACACATCAAACCAACTTTCTCCATGCTGGAACACAGCAGTTCCACCACCTGCCCAACTGCAAGGATGTGAGGGGCATTTCTCCACTGTGCTGTGGCAGCTTGTTGCTTATTATAAGGCTTTGACTTCACTAAAGTAGCTCTGTAAAACTGGATTAATGTAGTATGAGGACCTAAGACTTCAAGTACATCCCTGGTCACCTAGGGATTCAGACAAGCTCTGGATGCTGCTGCCCATCTTTGAGTCATGCCAGAAGCTCTACATCACTATTGATAACACTAGAGGGACTTTGTCCACTCCTAGCTTGGTTATAATTTTCTTTTAATTTTTCCTATATTTTAATATGTTCCATGCTTGCCTCCAGCAGTCCATCAGTCTTTTTCATGGTCAGGTCTCTCAGAAACCACCTCAGAAACTCTCCTATCTAACCAAATGTGGAGGCCTTTGTATGGTCTACTCTGCTTTATGTTCTTTATATGTTCTTGCAATTTTATCTTGTGCTTTAACTCCTATTCAGTACCCCAAAAAGAGTACTGTGTTCTGTATATTACAGATGTCACTCTGTGAGGGCAGGAGCCATCACCCAGCTGGAGTGAATTCCCAGGTCTTGATCTGCTGCCAACTGTACTGACTTCCACCTTGAAGTTATATCTACAGTAGCATTAATGGACATGGAAATACTGGGGGGGAAGGCTAGGAGATAACATATAACTCTTCATTTATTTTTGATTTGATTTATTTAAGTAATACACAACAATTAAAAAAGGAAGGAGCCCACTGAAATGCTCAAAACCATTCACTCAAACTCCCTGGGTTCGCACTTTTTAAAAATTCTTAGTAGAATTTGCACTTAGTCATCAAGTATGTTGAGTTTATTTTTTGAAAGAAGTACATAATGCAATGTACAGATACATAACTGAAAAGAGAAACAATGTAATAGGAAGTTTATTTTTGTTGTACCTATAACTCATTATCTGTTACTTACTAAAAGGTGACTTTCCAGAACTAAAGTCATGAAAAAGCAACTTGCAAGGTGCCTTTTATCTGTATGATGAGTATTAAAGCATAATGGATTGATACAGAAATCAAAATTTTATTTTGGAATGAGAGCTTCAGGTATTTAGGAAGCTGTATTGCTCTTTAGGGTGAGCATTACTCACTTAAGTTCGCAATATGCTCTGGTGGGCATGGTAGTATTTGGTCAAAAGACAGGTTGATGGTCTTGGAGGTCTTTTCCGATTGTGATGATTCTTATATTCTGTGACCATGAACCAGTCTGAGCCTGAAGCAGAGATTAACTGGGGAATTGGGAATTCAACAAGCACCTGTGCTTCTAGGGGGCAAAAAGTCTTGAAGATAAAAGACAAAATAGGTTATTCTGGGAGGTTTTTGAAGAAAAAAAAAAGGCTCAAACATCTGGATGGCAGTAATAGCAATATATGGGAATATACAAGCCTTTTGTCTTACGGACACTGAAAAATGGACATTTTATGCTTGATTTACTGTTTATATGGTATACCCCTTTAAATTAAAAATTAAAATTTAAAATGTCAGTGCCTATGGAAGGAATGTGGGACTTCTCCTGTGGAAACAATTACTAAGAAAGGGAGAGATTTTCACAGACGGTGGAGAACGGCCTTCTCAGGGAGGTCTGGAAGCCTGTGGAATGAGAAATTTCTTAGATTGAGGAAAAGGGACTGCTGAGAATTTGGAAGCTAGTTATCACAATCAAGGAAAATAACCTTTCTGGGGACAAGTGAGGACTGAGTAGCATTTGCTGAAACTTGAAGTTGTTGATTCATCTGAAATCCAGCCGGGAAGTAAGGACCCACTGGCAAGGACACAGTGGGCAAGAGCAAGGACAGTTATCTCCTATGTAGTTCTAGTTTGTCTGAACAAGTCACTTGAGATTTCTCATTTTAGAAAACTCATTGTTATTTTGCATTAATCTTTCAATAAAACTTTGTTCTTTTGGAATTTAAAGCTTTTTTTGTTGTCTCTACAGATGGTATTGTAGTGCTCTTTTAAGTGGTGGAGGGAAATTATACTTAGAGGTACTTCAAACCTTTGGCTGATTTGGTTCTTATGAAAAAACCCCATTAATGTTCCATATTCTGTGTGGGCATATCAAGTCTGCACAACATGTGAGTGGTTATAGTGTCTAGTGCATACATTTGTATGTCTCTTTTCCCAATAAATTAATAATTAAAAAAAAATTAATCTGAACTGCTTTCAGAGGTCAGGCTGTGATGAGATTTGGTGCAAAAGAAACAGATAGACATGTAACTCCTAAACATGTGACATCTAAAACCAGTCCAACTTTAAAATAAGGGAACATTCATGGGGTTTCTCTGTTTCTGAAATACTGAAAAATATTGCTAATTGTGAGTATGTAGCTCCATTATGAAAATTCAGTGCTAATAATATTTTTAAAATAATTAATTTTGATTTAGGATTTAGACAGTAGTGAGAAATGAGTGATAGTGGTTGATATGACCAGAACTCTTGTCTCAAGAAATGCAGACAAGGGTTTTCCCCACTGTTTTTGGTGATAGGGCTGCTGGCAGTTCCTGTAAGCATGAGGGCAGCAGAACAAGTACTTGTACATTGCCTGTGGCTGGAAAGGACCTTGAAGGGACCAATTTTTCTGATTTTTGTCAGCAGGTTAGACTACAAATCAATTTTAAAGATGGTGTTGTCAACAATACTATCTGCACTTCTCTAGGGATGAGCCTTTCTCAGAGCATGGCAATGCAGGAAGAAGAGGAAATGAAATATCTGAATCTTCTTTTAATGTCTTGCCAACATTCCATTTACTAGGGTTGGAAACTTTATTTCCTATCTGAATATCACAGAGAGCTGTAATGAAAGAAGTGAAATTCATCATCACTCCATATTGCATGGGCAACATTTAACAGTGATTTCACTCATTTTGTTTTTCAATATACATTTCTTCTTTGCCAAGTTTTTAATATCACACAGCTTATTCTATAGCTCACCTGTCTCCTGTGATGCTCATGTAACACATTAATCTGGAATGGGAAAAAAGCACTCTATCTCGTAACTATTTGTGTGGAATTTTTTTCATATCTAATATTGGAAGATGATACATGGTTAAGTTCATGCAATTAAGACTGAGAGTGGCCATGGAAGACTACATTTGAGATTTTGTTTCTATTCTTATGACAAACAAGCTCATGCCTTTCTGCAGACTGTGCTAAGAAGCAGGCAGATTGTATTTGGTCTGTTGGGCGAATTACCAACCTATTTTCTGTAACCCAAACCATTTCCTCCCCAGAACTTTTGTTGTGTGCCTTGGATACTCTTACATGGAAGGCACAGGTGTCTGTACCCACAACACTTCTTCAAATTGTTGTTTCATAGGACAGCTGGCATTTAAAATCTGTGACTGAGTGAATGGAAAAGCTTTTTAGAACAGTTTAAAAAAAAATAAAAGAAACCACCTAAATTTGGAGGGAGAGTGGCATTCAGTTTTAGCCTTTGTAAGCAGCACTGCCCAAATTCAGCAGAACTGTGTTTACAAAAAGGCAGAGCCCTCTCTGGGAAAGTTCACCTCCTGCATCTCGCTGCTTCTTCTGAGAGGAAATGCGACACAAGATCTGTTTTGCTGCTCCTACTTCAGCTGCTGAAATTTTAACTCTGTGATAAGTTCCCCTCATTTGCAAAGAGAAATGAAAGCCAGTGTGAGTGATTAGAGCTGAAAATTATGAAACAGGTAGTACCTGTCATATTTGAAAACCAAATTGCATTTTTTCCCAGGCCGCTTATACAAGCAGCTAACAGTTTAACTTTAGATGTTTATTCAGATTGGAGCACTGTGAAGTCACTTTTTGAAACAAAGTATGCTTTCATTTCCTTTCTTCAGAGTATCTTGTTGGCTATTTTTCCCCAATGATTTCGATGGTGTTTCCTGTAATTACTGAATCTAGACACAGGTTATTTCAAAATAAGCAAATAAATCCTGATCTCTACAAGCAGTAGAGGCTTTTGGAAACCTGTTGAACTTGGCTAGTTCTTCAGCTCATTTGCCAGTTTAGTAAATTCAGTAGAATGAGAAAGACTTTTATCTTCTAGATGTTTTACTAATAATTGAGCCAATTCAATTACTCCTACAGACTTGTTAATTCCTTTTTGTTTAATCATGTAAGTTAAATCTACTTCATAATCATTTTTAAAAGATGCATATGAAGGTACACTACGCAGTTATGTTTTCTGTGTTTACTTTTTGTTTCTTAGTTATTTTTTGTCACAGGTGCATTGATGTGTTTTGTTGTGAAAACGTTTGAAAAAAAACATATTGATGAACTGTCAAAGAATTAAGAGTCATTATATAATTTCAACTCAGAATCAGTGGTAAGTGTAAGACTGAATTCCTTAGCAGCTACACCAGCAGCTGTTTTTTAGCTTTGATATTAGCTCAGAATCTGACCCCATGGGTATCTAGATGGTGACAGTGAAAATCATGAAGGATGATCTGCACGCCCTCATGAAGCAAGGCATACTGACTGTTGTGGTAATTCCTCATGCAGACAGCTTACTGAATTAGACCTGTGTTCTTTAGTGCCACAAGTGCTGAAGTGTGATTTATAGAGCAAAGTCCTGTTACGCTTGTTAGGATAGAAATAAGAAATCAAAAATTCAAGGCTTTTGTTCTCAGTTGGGTCAACACTGATGTGTTGATCCCTGGGCTAAACGATGTGGTTGTTCCAAGCGTTAGTTGCTGTATATGAAAAACTTTTAATGGTAAGGTGGTATGTAGAAAGAATCAATGGAATGCAATGACCATTAAACTTTTATGTTGTTATTTTCAAACAACTCTCAAAAAAATTGCATATAGTTGTTTAAAACAAGGTGTATTTTTCATAGCTAGAACATGCTGTACTCTTGGGGAGGCACAGAGAAGGTTCCCTGTGGATTACCAGCTACACTTTATAGTCAGTACAGTGTTTTGAGTAGCTAAAACATTGCCAGCAATAGAATCTCAGGAACAAATATCTTCCTTTTTAAGACAATGAAGTTTTTATGAGAACTTTTATCAGATCTGCTGTAATAAGAGTTTTATTGATTTTTAAGAATTTCCTGCCCAACAAATAATTAAGGAAAGAACACAGCATTCATAGCAGCATAGATATTGTAGATTTTCTTAGCAATGGTGAGAAATCCATTTATAGGAAAACAAAAATCTTTATAAAGATATATTATAAGACAAGAAAGCTTTACCTCCAGTTCCAGTGGTCAAAACCAAACAAAAAACCCAAAATTTGAAATGATGGGTTCTTGGTGAGATGAGAAGAAGGCTACATTCAATATTTTAATGCCAGAATTTAGCATGAATTTTTGAGCTTAGGTCAGTTCTCTGGGCATGAAAATAGGGATTGGTGTGTCCATTAGAAACCAAAATTAGAAGAAACACAAGCAGAAACATATGTGAATCAAAGGCTGAGTTCATGTAACAAACCATCAACACATACTTTGGACATTTAAGCCAGACCATCAGTCATGAAAACTGGGACTCAAGGAAGAATTTTAGAAGCACCTTTGTTCCTAATATGAAGGGATTTTTCTCACCATACTTGTTCATGGAACAACACTTGTTCAGAAGTATTATTAGAGCCTAGCCTTGTAGTGTGTAATTGTCTTTTCTTATGTTTACAATGCAATGATTTCTGTTATGTCAGTGTATATTTAAATACTTGTCTGGGTCTTTGGCATTGCTTGTGATGCCTGGTCCACTATTCTAAGATTATTTTTAAAAATATATTTCTGAACACTTAAAAATCAAGCACTGAGACTATGGAATACTAAATACATTAGTTTTAAGGCACACATTAAAGCTCAAAATTGCACTCAATATTTCAGAAAGCTTTTGAAAATTTAACCTTGTTACTGAACAAGTGTAAAGATTGGGTTTTCAGAGGATGAAGAGAGGCTATAATCAGACTAATATTAATAATTTTATTCCTGCTTTATAGGCATCTCATTTTGTTTTGCCTCTGAAGTTAAACCCTAATTCAATAACATGTGCATACATTTTTCTTTCTTATCAATATGTATATCCAAAACATTGTCCAGAACATAAGCACAGATCCCTAGAAAGTTGGTACCTGAGGATTGTTGAACTTTTAATTTCCCAGTATGAATTTTCTCTCTTCAGTGGTAGTGCATCACATAGAGGGACTCTGAGGGCAGTGTTGACCACAGAGCCCTAGGTCAGGCCCATGTCTTCATGTGAGTGTTATGTTGCAGAATAATAAACCCAAGAAACAGATCATGAATGTAGTGCTGATGTCTATACAATAAATTTGACTTATCATATATACATTTTGCTTTTCATTGTTACTCTGCCAAATAATCTATTCCTGTTTGTGAACAGATGAATATTCTATGAACATATCATTGAACAATTAGTTTCATTCCCTTTTGTCCATTCTTAGGACTGCAATGTTTGACTTTTACCACTCACCGACAAACATGTGTCTTGTGTTCCACAGTGAAGCAGACTGATCTGAAGGCAAGCTTTAATTTCCATGATATCATGACCCTAAATAGTTATAAATTTGGAAAGTAGAGAGAATGCAAAGGAGAAGTAGCCTAATTTTAGTGGGCTATGCAACATCCTCATGTCTTGGGATTCTGGAGAGATTAAGTACTTCCCAGCAATGCTTTGTGCAGAAAACTCATTGCTTATTGTTAGAGAATGAACTAGGTGATGATGATGATGATGATGATGATGATGATGATGATTTTATTTTTATCTTTAGAGTTCTTTTTTAAAATTATTTCTAGTTCATCATTCATAATGGTTAAATGCACTGAGCTCTACCTATGCAGAAAAGGAGAGGAAAAGTGAATCCATTATACAAAAAGTAATGCTTAAAACTAGAATAATGCCTTGAATGCTAAATTCCAAAAGAAATGCTGTTGTATATGAAGTTTTTATTGGAATTCACTTAGAATGACCTGAATAATTTATTGGTGCCTTTCTGCTTGTCAGCAATGCATTCTGCTACACCCTAAATAAAACCTTAATGTCCTTTCTGGAAATAGTAGTAGGAATAAAAGCATCTCTCTCATATTAAATATATAGTATGTTATAAAAACCTGAGAGTTTCACAGAGGTGGTAATGAATTATGAGTTATGAATGCAGACAGTGGATGACAAATGAAAATCAATGGTACACTACAGCAAATAGGGCTGAGGACAAGAATAAACATTTTAGTATCTCTAGGTAAAAAAGGGCTTGGCTTTGATTTAGGTAGCAAAGAGAGAGCAAGGATTCAGAAAGCAGATTTTTTTGAATAAATACTAATTTAGTACTTACAGAAACGCTCTAAATGTTGTTTTCACATCTCTAAATTGGGTGTACCTTCTAGTTCAAAATTACTGAGAGTAGGTATCAAGGAACAAAGACTCATGATATGTTTTCAAGGCATTTAATAAAAAATACCTAAATGCAAAAGGAAGAGTTGTTTGGATTCCAGACTACTGAGATGCAAAACACTGTGATGGAGGGGATGTGGGGAGTGTGAATTTGTGTGCAGCTGCCACGCTGTATCCATGCTAGCCGCATTTGCGGTTGATGGGCTGTTTTCTGTCCATGGTACTGATCCCTTCAATCATCATGTTATTCATTCCAGGCATAGGTATGGCCATATGGGCAACTTAACAGCAACAAACTGATTATGAACATACATTGGAGCCGAGAGTCTGCAACACACACATGGCACCTACCTAGTGACTTTCAGTTCTGTTGTGTTTACCCAGCACCCTGATCAGTGGGCTTCCCATCTTTCTGATTTCCCTCCATTCTTCAGGGAGCTCAGGACCGAGTTCTGGATCTGACAGTGGAAGCCAAAGTTGGGAAAGGTACTGTGTGGTTTATTTCCCATCAGATCTCAGGCCTACAGTTTTTCATTTAGCTACAAAAAAATTAAATAATTCATAAGGAATCTGGCATTGAAGGATTTGAAAAGAATTAGGAAGATAATTTTCTAAGTTATCGCTGCCAATGTTTAAATTTTACAATACTGATGATGTTTCAGAAAATGAGGAACAAAACCTCTGCAAGCTGAAGAGATGATATCCTGTGATGTCTCTGTCACACTTTCTTCTTGTTGCTGAAGTCTGTTTGCACAACAGAATGAGTATAGGAACAGGAAATGTTGCAACATAATATTATAGCTTGTCTGTGTTTTTTTGTTTGTTTGTTTTCTGAGAAACCTGTTTCATCAAAATACATATTATTGATTTTTGTGTTTTGTTAAATAAAGATGGTCTTTGACAAAACTAGATAACTATTAATAGATTAGAAAAAACAGCGAGAGATATTCCACAACCTTCAACTCTCTCTGACAAGCAAAACTGTAAGGTCAAGAGGCATTTCAAGATATGGTGGAAAGACTAAAGAAAATTAAAATTACAACCATTATATAGTGTATTTTGGTTACATATACCTCAAAACCTTAAAAGCAAACAAATTCAGGAACAACAAAATGCATTAAACTTTTAAAACATCAGGAGATGACTTCAGTTGTGATCACTTCCAGCACTCCCAGCATTCACTTTAATTCTGTTCTAATACAGTCTGTATAGTTGCCAAGATCTGACTTGACAAGCACTTGTGGGAAAAATAAATTTTCAAGAGTATTCAATGACAAAAAATATCTTATAACATTTTTGTCAATTGTTACACGTAGCAGATAAGAAAATACTTTTGCTGTCATAACATCTTATAGCATGAAGTCATTGTTCAACTTTAAATTGCCATTCTTTCTTCAACTGTGGAAAAAACTCTTGCTAAAATTGTTTGAAGTATCTTCTAAATAAAAGATACATGAAAACAGAGTTAGAATTCAATCCTGCAAAATAAAGTTAACTAAAGATCAATTAACCATTTATGATATTTAAATTTAGTTTAAAAAAGTCCCCCAAAAGCCCCACAGCTGAGTAAATAGAATTTATTAGAGACTTACAAAGGTGCAATTTTCATAGGTTCGGTAGGTACTTTTTTATTGCTTCAATATCCGAATATGTCATAAAATAAGTAGATCTCCACCTTAGAAAATGGAGTGAGTTTTAAATCCATGGAATTGTGTAGAGCTATATTATTTTTGTTCTGAATTACTGTGCACATGAAATGAAAAGGGCAATCATATTACAGAGCAACATTACAGCCCACGGATAAAATATTTAAAAGCAAATTTTTACTTTTTGAGGGCATTCTAAGCAAAAATAGCAGAAATTTTATAACAGTGATTTCCTGTGAAATTTACAAAAAAGAGAGTGGTGTTATTTATATCTATCACAGCCATGAGGAAGGGTAACAGTGTAATTTCATGGAAAAATGAGAAAACACATTTTCAGGAACAAGGCTTAGCTGAGAATGTTGCACTCTGTGATTGAAACCATCCCTGCTATACAAGGAATGATTCAGGGTCTGGCAGGCAGTAAAGAGAAAAGTTGTTGGTTTTTTTCATTACTAAAAGCATTTTATGTTTAATCTTCTTTCACCAAAAGCAGCTGCAAAACATGGAGAAATGCTGTAAGAAGCCCTTTTACCTCTGCAGAGAGCAAGATGTGTTTGACAGTGAGAGTAAGTTCTATGTCAAGCAACAAATAAGGAAAGCATTACACTGCTTTGAGTTTGAAAAAGTTTAGATAGGAGTGCTGGGGTTAGTACTGACATATACAATGTCTATACTTGGTATCCTGTCTGTTCTTTCTGACACACCTGCCTGTCCATGGGAAGTAGTGAATTAATTCCTTGATTTTCTTTGCTTATGTGTGCTGCTTTTGCTTGCCCTGTTAAACTGACTTTATCTCAACACATGAGTTTTGCAGCTTTTACGTTTCCAATTCTCTCTGTAATCCTACTGTGGGGGAGTAAGCAAGTCATTGCTGGAGCTTGGTTGCTGGCTGGGGTTAAACCATGACAATCTGACATGATAAGAAAAAAAATTTACAAAAATTGCTAATCAAAGTTATTTCAAACTAAAAATATTTAGTCAATCAAGTAACTATTGTGCCACTCACTTTGAATTTCAAATAACTATTTTGGACCACCATCTCATTACTTCAATATAAGTGTGAAAACAGTGTTGGAATAGTGAGGGGAAATATGTGTTAGTATTTTTTTTCCAGCAAGGTATTCAATGGATTTTTTGAATGTAATTTTAATCCATCTAGTTTGTGTAGTGTCATCTGTTTACTTAAAGTAATTGTTTCTTTCCGTTATTTAGAACTAATCTGAAATCGCTCAGTTTCCAGCTGGGTGTTTTGATATCTATTTTGGTTTAAGAACTTGACTACTTTCAGTTCCCTTCCTCTGATCTGTGCTGTGTTATACCCCTAGAGCAGAGACATCCGAACTGATTTTTCCCTGTAATTTTAGCTTTGCATATTAATGTAAACTGGACTTATTACACAGTTGAAATAAATACTCTGTTCTCTAAACTTCAGCAGCTAAGTCTGACTGGGATTCTGCTCTGAAACCATAAATTATTCAGAATGCGATGAATGATTTTTATAATATCTGGATGACCAAGTGAGAATGCTGGTCATTGATTACATATTGTAGACACAATGTTATGGGTGTTGGAAACCCTTAAGTGTTCAGATATAAAATAGAAATATCAGGCATTCTGTGAATCTTATTATTTTACTTTCAATTACCTGCAGCATATAATAGTCTGCTTTGAGAGCTGACAAATAGATCTGTTTGGAATGGAAATGTTTTCGAGTAATGTTTCCTCAGTGCCCTTTACATGCAACCATTAATCATCTCTCTGAATTGCTCTTTTGGTAGACAAAAGAAATTTTGCTGTGCACACCCTGGTTTCTTCTCTATGCTTTAAATAATTTTTGTTTCTCTTTTCTGAATGTTACTTAAAAAAATACTGAAAAACTATGTGATCACTGTATTTCTCATATGTATGCAGGCTGAATTCTAAGAAGCATTTACTGTCTTGGGTTACAGAAGAAACTATTGGCAAAAAATCATATGTTTAATAAAACCCAAGACATGAATCTTGCTGCCTATGCAAATCTCTCATTCTGTGTATCATGGATTCTTTTTGGGTTTAATTGATAAATCATCAGTGAGAAGTCTATTTCTATGGGAAGAGACCTAGTACTCCTTGTTAAAACATTTTTTCAACTAGTGTCTTACTTTAAATACTGCCTTCCTGCTATTCTTTAACAGTGTTCTGGCCTCACTGTATGAGGGGACAGAAATGAAAAAAAATTCTCTATTGGATGCATAGGAGTCAATCAAAACATCACTTGAAAATGAATGGATAATTACAAACAAACTGGAAAAGTACCCTAGTTTGTTTAATGTGACATCACATTTATCTTGGAGAGCTACTGTTTTATAAACTACCAGGCTATGAAGTTTGTACTTTGAATTTGTGAAGTAAGAGCCTAATGGTATCAAATTTAAGAAAAAAAGAAATCTCTGCAGTAAAAAATATAATCCTTTATGTAGAATAAATTCACTGTCCTTTCTTAAGACCCATTACAGTCTTTGGAGGCATGGGTTTTCAGTGAAGTGCTGGCTCTGTGGTCTTCTATAAATAATTCTATTCAGCACTTTAATTCTTAAATTTTAACACTTTACATTAAAATTCATTGTACTTTTGGAGGTGTGGGGGAAGACTAATGTGCTGATAGCTTCTTGCTTCTATGTTTTATGGTAGAATGTATATTTCTATTCTTTCTGGGAGCTCTTATTACTTCTAAAAGTTTCTTAGGCTTTAAATAATTTTTCTACCATAGACATTTTTTAAAGCATAAAGAATAGTATATGTTCAATATTTATATATATATCAACAGTGGACTTACTTGTTGAACTACAGAATTAGTAGACAAGTAGGTATTTTCCTCTTCTAGAAGATAATTCCTGCAGACAGCCAAGTTAACTGCACTCTAAATAGAAGGGAAAATAGCAGATGAATTGTAATTTTTTTCCTCCCACTTTTTGTTCTTCTTTCCAGTTGGTTTGAATTGCAGACAGAAAAAAATATTATGGAACTGTATATACTTAAGTTTTAATTGCCACTTACTTATAGATGCTATTAAGAATAAAAAAAGAATATATAAATAGATTTCATCCAAGTTGGAAAAAGGTATAGGGTTGGTAATAGTTGTTTTAGGTGGAAGGAGTAACTGAACTTTGCTTTAACTAAGATAAAAGGAACTATATTGATGCTACTGAGAATAGAGAAAGCCTTAGTTCTCACAGGGTTCTGAATTCCCAGATTAACTTTACTCTTTTGTCACTAGATATCTTCTCTCATAAATGTGGATTGGACCACCATGTACCACGCTTAATTCATTCATTACAGGCGAACTACACCCTTAGGGGTAGGAGTTGTGATTATTCAGTGCTAAGAAGGAATAAAAATGTGCCTGACTCACCTCCTCCTCTTTCTTTCCAAGGTTGTAGAGGTGGATTAAGACTTTTTTTTTGATTTGATATAGTGCTCCACCACTTTCTTTCTCTCCCTCTCTCTCTCTCTCTCTCTCTCTCTCTCTCTCTCTCTTTCTCTCTCAGTCTGATAGAGTCAGTACTACCCTGAATGAGTCTGCACATCCTTTTATAACATACTTCCAACTTTTTCGGTGTGTTGATTTGTTTGGGTTTTTTTCAGCAGAAACAAAATGAGATTTGTACTAAGCCTGTACCAAGCCTGGAATATTTTTGTGCGCATAATTTCATTTATGCCAATGTTTCTTCCTCTTTGTGTGATACTAATCTGCCTAGACTCTGTTTGCAGTAAACACTTTGCCTAACTGTCTGGCAGTTGTTAGATGTGTTCTGCTTTTTTTGTGTGTATTAAAGTGGGGATCATTCTTCTGGAAACAATAGAATAGAGCATGCAAACATGTGAGAAGTATACTCTCTTACATAAAGATTGAAAATTCAACTTTTGCTACAGGTTTCCATGTTCTAATACTGGGGATGATACAAATATTTCATGTTCTCATTTGGTTAGTAAGTTAAGATTCCTCTGTTGGAACATATTCCAGCTGGTTTTTTTTTAAAAAAAAAAAAGAAGGTTTTTTTCTTGCATTTTTTATAACAATAATGATGGAGTATTTCTTTCTAGATTAACTATGCCCTATTCACTGAATGTCAGTTTTATATGATGTTCCTAGAAAAATGGAAATGATAACATAAATTTACAGTTTAAAATCTAGTAGTATCCATCCCAGTCAGTACAAATTTATTTAAATTAAATCATCTTCGCTGGTTCATGGTGACAAACAGTGGCTGATCCCTGTGCTCAAAACTATTTGTGGAGATGTAAGGAGAAAATAGTTCCTACAGTTGGCCACACACAGTCCAGTCACTTGTGTGTACCTTTCAGTGAAGCCTTCCTGCCCTCATCCACAGGTGTAGGTGCAGACTTTCAGAATGATGGCACTGGGTCCCCCGTTCAATATATTTGTAGAGATAATTTATGTGACCAGCCAAGAAGACGTAAGTGTTGGTTATTAGAGCAAGGGGGAAAAACCCTCAGGCCCTCTCTGTAAAGCTTTTTGTGAAGAGTTGTTTTTGGCCTCTAGATGACACTGTGCACCTAACACTGTACTCATTCTCTAAGCCTGAAATACTGGTCCATCTACCACTTCCCTTCTCATTGTAATTAAGAGCAGTTACTGTCTGTTTTTGAACAAGCATTCACAACTCTGAAAGAAGTAAATGGAAGTCTTCTATTGTTATTCAAAGCAATTACAAAAATAAATCTGAAAGGTAAAAGCCAGTAGTGCTATCATCATAGCTATTTGAACGCTTATTTTGCTTTATCACCAAATTTCAGATTGATGGAGTAATTTCTACTTCACTTGACATTTCCTCACAATGCCTGGGATGCTGTGAGGCTGGAATGAAGGTTCTCCAGCATTTTTCTTCTTGAATGCATATTTACACTCTGGCTTTAATAAATTATCTTTGAGCCAAAAGCTGGCATTTAGGAGCAAAGCATATGTGTAAATATTCAAAACTTGTGTTGAAAACAGATGGGTTGGGAGGATTTTGCTTTTGGATTTAGCTCATTTGTTTTTCCTAAGCTATTGGCTGAGTAAAAAGGAAAAAAAAAAGAAATTCAAGTTGACCAATCAAAAGAACTTAATGTGAACTTTTTTTGTGTAATTCATTTGTCTAGTTCACAGTAATTGCTGTTTTTTCCTACTGCACTGAAGAGGCAGTCCCATGCATCACTAGGACTGTTGCTTTTACTTATCTTGTCAGTTATGTCTGGCAGAGATGGATTGCAGAGGGCAGCGTTTAGGACAATCATTAAAATGTGGTACCAATGGGATAAATCCTTACCTCATCACATTTCAGTGATATCACAAGCAGAGATGCAAGTGGTAATCCTCACTGACGCCTTCTTTGAAGAGCAAAACAGCAATAAATGGAAGAGTGATAACTCAACACCTGAAAAAAAAAACCCTGGTGGAATAGTATGTAATATAGATTTGGCTCATGTAGAGTAATGTCACAGCATCAATTTTGTGAAAGTGACTGTCAGCTTTCTAAGAAAATTGAAGCTTAAGTACTGATTTGCTCCAAATTATATCAGCTGTAGTTTTATCAGGGGAATGAACATGTCTAATATCTCTCCCCCTCTTTAAGGTATCTGGTATAATAGACATGGTCCCGAATATATGATGGTAAGGAAACACCATGCAGTTGCAGTCAACCCAAACAGAGTTTGCACCTACCCAGAAGGCATGGCATAAAAAACTTCATAGCTGACTTAACTTGTGTAAGGGAGAATATACACTGGCAGGTAGTTTAGTGACTAGTCTATGGGTGTTGGGAAATAGGAATCTAAGCATCTTGCCAGAACCCCTTTGGGCTTCTCGAGGTTTGCATGGGAAGTGGTTCATAGTACCTGGCTTGGATCTATGTTCAAATGCAAAACCTTGCTTTTTTTTGCACTAATGGAAAGTAGCAGTTTCTCTCTGAGTGGGAGGAGATAAGGGGGGAATTGAGCTTTTATTCTATTATAACGAATGCAGTATGTATGTATCTCTGATACAATTTTAGTTAGTTTGTATTAAATCCCTCCTCTCAACTTGTGGTGTTGGTTCACGTCTTATTTATTTTCTTGGATAAGAGCAGCATCTTTTTAATTAAAGAGGAAATACCTTGAGGTTTTTTTCCGCAAATGCTTTATAAAACTCTACTCTTTTCTTTTCTTCTTTTTTTTCTTTTTTTCCTTTCATAAATATTACTATTTAGATGATATTTCTATTTCAAATGATCCTGGCTTAACTATGAAGTTTTTTAGTTTTTGCATACTGGTAACACTAGGTAGAGGCAAAAGAAATGCTATTGGAAATGATGTCTAACTTCTTTGAGCAAATTAATTTTGAGAAAAATCTCATATTAGTAATTATTATTAATTATATTTTTGAATAATTGGGAAAAGACAGCAGATTTTGAATGGAATGCCTGACTACTGATACTAATTCAAGAGCGATTGAAAATAACATTAAGTACAGAACATAATAGAAAGGTCTTGGAGAGATTAGAAAGATAGGCAGGAAGATGACAAAATGAGATTCTTCTCTTGAAAATGCAGACTGCAGGAAAGTGGAGAAATCTCAGCGGAAGGCAGGAACCTTAAGAACTGTGGTGATGAATGAGATTTGTAGCTGATAAGAGGCAGCAAATTAAATACATCCTCACAATGAGGTGGGTAGGCCTCCCTAGGAAGTGCTGGCATATTTTGCAATGTCATGGTGTAGGACAGTAATAAGTCTATGATCTCTGCTGAATTTCAAATGGGCAAGAAATTTGAAAGCATTTAAATTCAGCCCTGACTGGGAACGAGCACAACAATACCAGTTTTTCTTACAGTGAATGGTATATGCTTGTAAAAATACCTTATAACTCTAATGAAGTGCTTATTTTCCTCTTCCCTTCCTGATCCTTTTGAGCAGTGAAAGTGGATAGGAGAGCGACCTCACTGTATATAATCTTTCTCTCCATTCATGCCATCTTAAATTTGTCACTCTTCCTTCAGTTAAACTTTCAGTTTTACTAGAGTCACTGGCTATCAGCACTTCTAGTGCTAGCCCTGTCAGACCTGTAGAGTTCTTATTCATGGCTTCTTCTTAGGATATAATGTTTTACCTGATTGATTTGTTCCTATTCACTGTGGCTCTGCCGAACTTGGACTTTGAATGGCAATGCCAGTTCATTGTTGCTCTCTAAAGTCGTGGTAAGAAAAGTCCCAGCCCTGTAAAAGACAGGCTGGACACCTCTGTTGCTGAGGTGTGCACCTCCTACAGTGCTACACAGGACAAAAAGGCTGAGCCTCTAAGGATGGGTTGGTACCTGCACATGTGGTGGAGAAGAGCTCTTGGATGTGGGAAAGAGTAATCCTGGCTTTTCCTTTCAGTGGCAAGTCAACATACTTTAGAGGGTATTTCTATTTGTTGTTCACATGTTGTTTTGTTTTTCTTGCTCTTGCAGTTTACTGGTTTTTTGGGGATTGTTACAAGTTTATAAGAGATGTATTTTTATGTTGAGCTTGCCCAGATTCTTTTATTGGCTTTTAACAGTGAAAACATACAATTTTGAGGAAAATTTCTTCACTTTCCAAGTTTCCAATCTCACAAATTCTAAGTTGTGTCTTACGTAAAACCACTTGGAAGTGTTAACTGTCATTTCATAAGGAGAAACAGACAGGTTTTTGCTTGTACTGTACAATGAAAAGCCAAATGTGTTTTAAAACTGTCCAGCCATTAAAAATTAAACAATGCCTAGGCTGTGCATAAAAGTTACACACTCTTTTTCTCAATATTTTGGTTAAATAAAAGCTGCTGCACTGTTTCAATTTGTCCCTTGGAAAACCATTGCCCTCTTCATATATACAGGTAAAAAAAAAAAAAAGGAAAAAAGGTAGCCATCTCATACAAAAGTCTTTGACTTTTGCATGAGATTGATTTCTGCTAAGCTTGTGTAAGTCATAAAACTAAGGAGCTTTCTGACTCAATTTTCTATTCAAAAAATTAGCATGGTGAGTAACAAAAAGGCCTCTGATATTTCTAGAGTCTTGGGAAGGGTTTTAGCTGGGAGCACTTGTCTAAATTTTGTGAGCATTGACACTTTCTTACAACATATTAGTTTGAAATGTTTCTTTTCTTTTTTTTTTTTTCTTAAGAAATAAATTTTGTCTTTAACAAATATTAAAGGATAATGGGGATTTTAATGTACCTGTTTTTAAATTAGCATGAGTTTTGTCTCAGGCACAATAAGTTTCCTTATTTTCAATAAGTTTCCTCAGGCTTAAATCTGAATTATTTATACAAACTATTTTAAAACTACCTACATTATCAATATTGCATATGTGTTAGTTTTTACTGATTTGAATTCTGATTTTGAGCTTCCTTTTAATTGATTTTGGGATTTTATAACTAAGCCCAAATCTAAATGTAACTTCATTTAAACTGCATTGTTTGATAATACTTTCCTCTTTGGTAATTTTAATACATGAGCAAAAAACTTATGCTTTCCTGAAAAATTACTGTATTTGTATTGGCCTATAAAAATAAGATTTGCCTTCAAAGACAATTGTGACATATTGCTATAATATCTTACCCACTTACATTTTTCAAACTGCTTTTAACATGCTCTGACTTCATTAAAGTGTTTCTCTCCTTTTGAGCATTTGTAAAATGTTAAGGAGATTTGGCTAAACCTGTGTGTAGGCCACTTTTTGTCAGACTTTTCCTTTATTTAACAATTATTTCAGGCAGCTATAGCGTATCGTTAGTGTATAATTTTACACTGATCGTGTTCTATAATTTCCAATCTCTTCAATAAAAACAGAAAGAATATAATTTTCAAACTAGTGAAATTCTGAAAATGCTCCACTCTTCTCAGTGTAAGTTTTCCAATTCACTGCACATTTTGATATCTGTCAGTCAAGCTAAAACAGTAAGTATGCAGATAGCTGTAATAAGTCATCATCTTCTGTAAAGGCAGGTTATTTACCTAGTCAGATGAAGCATATCTTTTGCATGGTAAATTTAAGTAGGAATATTGTGAGCTGAGAGACTCAAGTACTTCCTGTTCTTTGGAAAATGCTTTTTAACAGTAAAACAGTTCTCTATTCCTACCTCTTATTTGCTGCACAGTGGTGGGAAAGGTGTCCCCAGCCCCCCAGCAAAATACCCCCCTGCTCAGTGTAAATCTTCCTTATATTGTACTTCCATTATCTTGTCTATCATGATAATCTCAACCTTTTTTCCTGTCTCTTTCTTACAATCTCCATTCATGTTGTTTGTTGTCTTTCAGCATCCTAACCCAGGTTTTGTGCCATTGTCAGGGTAGATAATACCTCTTTTTCTTGTTCTGAGCCTATGCTATATTCACTCCCTATTGGCAAAGATTGATTAGGGAGGGAATTGTCCCAACCTTATTAACCACCATGGCCAGTACACATTGTTATCACTTTTCCAGGAAGCTTGCGATGGGTAGTATTTGTTTTTCTTTGTATTTTCAGTATTGTGTTATGCAACTTCAAGAGAAGAGTGACCACATTGTCTCTAAAAGCCTGGTGGCAAGGAGATTACACTGTATCCTCTGGTTTCTAGGGAGCTCCCTGTCCATCATCTTCTGTTGTCTGTCCCTCTGCTCTCTCTTCTGTGTGGAGATTCACCTCTGTATCTTTTCTACCTGCTACTCTTGTGGTACCTGGAGAGCTTTTCTGCCTACAATGGTCTTGGCTATTCCCCAGAAAGTGAACAATGTTATTTGCTCTTCAGGAAATCCCAGATTTTACAGAAGTAAATCTTAACAGCAGGTACTCAACTGCAAGCACATGCTGGCCCCAAGGAGAACTGATTCTAAATCTGCCTCACCTCACCATATTCTCTCTCATCATGTTGCTTTGAAGTCTCTGTATTAAAAATGTAAGTGTGCTAGAATAATACTTTACATTTTATTAAAATACACATTTGGGTTATCTGTGAGAAAAGACCTGCAAGACGAAGATCTAGATAGGCTTACTTTACAGCTCTGAATGACTTAATGTCCCAATACAGAGTCAGAATGTTGTACTGTGCATGTGGAAATAAAAATTTTCAGCTGTTGGTAGCTAGAAAATATTTTGTAGGATCGTGTGCCTCTTTGAGAGGACATTAAGTGCCCATACTAAAGTGAAGTCTCCCTTGCAGGGTGTGAAGAGACCTCTCTTAGCAAACTAAGTCATTCTAGAGCTGGATAGAACCAGATAAATATGTTTTCACCTGGACTTTCTGCAGTGTGCCATGGTGTTTCCTAGGTAAGCTGGAGTTTGAGGGACTCTTTGGAATTGATGCCTGTTCTGTTCTTGATCCTTTTGATTATCTTTCTTTGCGTGGAAATCAAGGCACTGAGATAAAGGGAGAAATCAGCACTGTTCTGTGTTTCATCTTGAGTCATTATGTGAGTATGCTGTGACAGGGGAGGGAGTTAAGGCAGGCATTTGGGTATGGAACATTTTGTCTCAGATGGCTTAATTTACCAAGGTTAAAGCATTCTATGGTATGATCTCAACAGTAAGAGAGCAATGGTTGACATTTTTACCTGCTTTCTCAATACCTATTTACAGCCCCTAGGTGGGTATAAACACTGTAGTTGATTTGGGCAGAAGCTTAAACACATACTCTTTAGGTCTGTGAGTAATCCAACATTGATTTTGGTGAAATTCAAAACACTTGAATGCGTCTCTGGACTGGAGCCTGAGGTTAAAATCATGGTCTCACAGAAGTGATGGGGAGTGTATGCAAAAATATTTATCCATACCAAATGGACACAGAAAACATGAAAAGACATTTGGAGAACAGAGGTGGAGGGTTAATTTTCTTATTTGATCTGTTTTCTTTTACTTTGTTACTGTTTCCTTAGTATTCTATCCCCTTATATATTTCCTTAGCATCCTGTGTGGATGCTTTTTCCTTATTTATGAAAGATGTTATGAATAATATCTTAACAATAATTTTTGGTATTTGAATCAAAAAGACTGGAATTGAATAGATCAAGAACTTTTGCCTTATCTTCAAATGTATTTAATTCTTTGATTCTGAAAAAAAAAAAGTGTTAAGGAAATAGTACTTTTTTGTGATAAAAGAAGTTATTCTTACTTTTTTTTATACTGATCCAATTTGTTTTGGATCATTAGTAAAAAAAAAGTATTGTGTTATATTGACTGCATGCTGAGCCAAAAAAAAAGTGATTTTGTGGAGAAAAACCAAAAAAGTATACCACAAGGCACCATGAAAAAAACATCCAACCAACCAAGCAAAAGCATGGACTGTCAAATAACATAAGATTCCACAGCTAATTAGGATTTCACTGACAGAAGAAACCTGTGAAGTAGGGTTAGCATCACCTTCTAATGCTTATACACTGTAAAGCGAAAAATTTACTTTTAAAAGATCTTTCAAATGTTAGCAAGATAGAGTGTAAACTGTAATCAGACATCTTATCAATCAGGAAATAATGATGTTGAATTGGCTTGATTGAAAGCAGTATTTTTCTACCCTACTTTTCAGTGACGAATATGAATAAAATGCCAATAGCTCTAAAACATTAAGGCAACGATTTAACTTTCTAGTACAGGTAATTATGTCTAAAACTAATTAGCTTGCTTCAAAGCATAGTAAAAGATGTAGATCAGTAATCATTTAATTCCTGTTGTAACATATACATGGATATTTCTGTTAGAGAGATAGAAACCAATTGGGTCAGAAGACACTACTATCATTTTGCATTATTTTCTTTATATTGCAGCTGTGAATGCACATGCACTGACACATCATTGTCCTTAACTGAAGGTCAGATTCTGGATTATCAAAGGCAGTTGAAGAAACTTCCGGATACTCTAGAAAGCGCAAAATTTCTCTCAGTAGGTTTAATTTAATCATGGTTATATGTATATATTAATAATTTAACCAATCATCCCTAAGCAGAATGATTTCTTGCTAGTGCAAGTTCCTCTAACATAGAGCTACTCTGAATGCTGCATAGACATGGTCTTAAGAAGGTTTTACCACTTTACATGGAGTACTTAATCCTTTTAAATAAAAGCATTGTGTATTATTAACAAATTCACATATTAGAAACTACCTTAATTCACATTGGGTGATTTAGATACAGAAGTGTAAAGTTTTGACATAAACTAAGGACGTAGGACTAAGTTTATTTTTCCTCTCCCTCTATTCACACCATTTTAATAGAAAATAATTATAAAAATAAAAGGCATGAATGTTTTTTACAGTGCATAAATAATAGGATAAAAAAAAGTGTAAACTCTGTAACAAGCAAATAGAAAATGCAAACCTCTCTATTCACATGTGATTTATGTATTAAAAGAGAAACAAAAACTTTATGTACATAAAATCCTAGGTATTGCTGTGATCTGTGACTTTCAATATGCAGCGTATGGTTGTACTCTTTTTATTCCCTTCTTATAGACTACAGTTCAGTAAATAAAGTTTGAAAAACTTCGATTAGAAAAAACTCCAAAATAATGACATAGCTACAGTATATATTTTTTTTGTGATCTCTTTGACTGTCTTGGCTTTTACTTACAGAATGAAAGGGCAAGAAATTATCATGATATGACTGTTACTGATACCCTTTCTCTTGGGGGTTCTGGTGACTTAGAGTTATCAAAACTACTTATTGATAAGGTGCAGGCAGCATATCAGCTACTAAGCTTATCAGACTTCAGCTGACTCCACTGCCTTAGCAGTTGCTGTGCGCAGCCAGGAGGGGATTAAAGCAGCCTCCTGCTCAGTGTGCACCTCTGGGCTGGCTCTGGGGATCTGAGCAGTGTTCTCACCCAAATGTCTAGTGCAACATTGTGGAAGGTGCACCTGAGTATGTCCCAAGGGCATGTGGGTTCATTTTGAGGCTTTATAATTTTTCTCTGATCTCAGTCAGGGAAATGGCAACCTTGCTAGGGCAGGAGAAATACTTTTTGGTGTGTTTATGTAGCCCTTAGCATACAGAGTACCTACACTCCAGTGATATTTAAAGATACTCATACTTGCTGCTATAATAAATAAAGGAAGTAGTTTTAGCCCCAAAGCTAGTGAAGGCTTGTTGCTGCTTATCTCACAGCCTCTTATGACTAGGTTTTCTGATCCCTCATACAGAGAGAGCACTGACAGAGATGTTACTGCTCTTGAGACATTCTTTTGATGTCTTTCCATGGTGCCTCAGAAGGATGACCTTCAGTTTCTCCGCCAGTTAGGGGTTTTCTTGCATTCTTTTGCTAAACTTGAGGGGACCTCATATCTTTGGAGCCCCATTTTCTTATCTATTTTGGTTGAAATTTGCTGAGAGGCTTCAGGGTGGTGAGAGAGCCTGCAACATACAAGTGCATTCACACACACATGTGCCAGCAGTCTCCAGAGCTTATGCAGCAAACCAGGTTTGTAAGTGAGCTATCATTGTACACCTTGTATTCAAGCCAGCTTTTTTTTTTTTTTTCCTTTTTTTTTTTCTTTTTCTTTTAACTCAGGCATTGATTTCACACTCACCGGCACACTTGTAAGTGACTGCCAGAGAACTTCTGGCTAAAATATCTCTAGTAGTTCAGAATTACTGGGTTTCATGTTTTCCATGAACTGAACTTGGTTATCTCCTACCATTTCTGCAAAGGGGTTTTTAAGTTAGAATCTCTGCAGTTATTTCAAATTTTAGGATATCAACACAGTTGTTGTTCATTTTCTTTTAAGAGAGAAAATGTCACTTTGATGCGTTATGAGTTTTCCACATTGAAAAGGCTTCAAAGCAAAATGTTTAGACTAGCTCGTGATTCCTGTCTTACAACCCTTGTTAGATGTAAAAACAAACCACAATCTTCACTTTAACTTTGCCTCATGGGGCACAGAGAAAACTGCTGTTCATCTGACCAGTTTGAGGCTATATATAAAATACTATTTCTTATCTTCTAACAAAAACTCTTCATTATTGGTGTCTTCACCAGGTCAGACTGTGATGGAAGACACAGGGCATAAAGAAAGGAGGGATGAACAAACAGATAAAAAGAAGTAGGAAAGAAAAGTAAAAAAACCAATCCTTCCTTGCTATCTTTTCTCCAGTCTCCCTTCATCTAAGGACCAGAAGAAAAATAATACACAAATACAGCTCCTAACAACACAAACAGTGCATTTATTTGGTCTGTGACATTTAGGTAAAACTAAGAGATTTTAAAAAGCTTTTAAGAGAAATGGCTCCATAAGGTTCTGAGAGAATGGGTGGGAAGTTTTAAAAGGTAGAATTCACAGTGAATTTTAACTTCAGTTATTTGAAAATCCTTTGTAGGATGCTGTTACCTTCATATTAGGAGGATGGGCATATGAAAGAAAACTGAGGCAAAAGCCTTGTTGGAGGAATCCAGACAGTTAAAGAACTGGAGACCACATTTAGTAGGCCCAACGTTATGTTTTCAGTAAAGATGCCACTGCATTAGCAGGACTTTGTTCTGACTCAAAGCTCCCAGAAATATAGCTGTTACCAACAAAGGCTCTGGAAGTAACAAAACCAGCAGCAGCAGCAACAACAACAAAAATATCATAATAATAATAGTAAAAAAAGTCCAGAAGTCAGATTCTGGTACCACTATCCCAAGAGACTCAAACAGATGGGGAGGAGAGAAATATTAATCTCAAACCCCAACATGATTACAAAAGCTAGGTTTCTTTTTTCCCTCAGGAGCAACAAGTAAGGCTGAGATAAGTGTGCCAGGTCAATATTCACTGGGTTTTATTGAATTGCATTGTATTCTGTAATGTGTTGAAAGAATGACAACCTGCTGAAACTTGAAAGGCATACTCTCTCCTTTTGACTGTAAATAGCTCATGTTCACGCACAAATGCACATTGAAGGAGAAGATGGAAACATGACCTAGGGAATGGGCAGAAAAAAAAAAAAAACCAAAAAAATCTCCATTCACATTTTACTCTACATATTATTTACAACTAAAAAAAAAAAAATCAGTTTTTCTATTACATGGCAGTCTTTCATAAAGTATCACTTAGGGAAGCTAGTCTGGATATACTTTTATCAAGAAAAAAAATGCTGTTGTCGCACTCACATATATTATTTTTCCCACTTCATTTTGCACAGGTAAGATTAGTCATTTTAATTAATCTTGCCTGTGTTAGGGAAAAAAAAATTCACAGGATATGAGGTTAGATTAGGGAAGATGGTACAAGAGGTAGCCTGAAGTTTAGTGATGACTTACCTGGTTTGCAAGACTGGCTTGGAGCTCACATATAAGTTAACATGTACATTTAAAACAGGAAGAGGATTTTACATCAAATGCAAGTGAGTGAAGCTGTACATAAAAATAAATTGTATCCCATATATGCATCTCATACAATGTGGAAACTTGCACATGTCTCTTTGTATAATATGTGAAATGTTGAGGAAATTTGAATATGTTTTTCTGTTTATTCAAACCTGGAACAAATTGGGCTGAGAATGGCTAGAGTAGCTATTTTAGGAAGGGTGTTATCATGAAAACGTATGAATTAATTATGAATTATTGTTTTACTTTGGCAGCAAAAAACCATCAAAGGTCAAATTACTTCAGATAAACAGACACATTATTTTATATGATCCAAGAATGGGGTTTGGCATTTTTCATGTTTAATGATTAATAACTTTAAATATACTTTTAAAGCATCCTAAAAAACTAGATTCAATGTTCGTTAAGAACTGTTAAAATGAAGCTTCTATACTTGACAAGACTATGCCCCCTCCAAAACCTTCAACACACAAACAAGCAACACTATCAAAAAAGAAAAACTAAAAAAAAACCCAAATAAACAAAAAAAAACCCCTAAAAAACCCTAAAAAATATATGAGCATTTCAGCAGAGTGAAGCAGGATAATTTCAGTCAAATAACGTTTAACTTTAGTATAAAAGTAAAGATGTTGTAAGGACCACAACAGGAATCATAAAGGAAAATTTGAGCTTCATTGTGATGCTGTATGTACATGTATCTCAGACTGGGAAACACAGATGAGGTAAATTTGCTGCCACTAATCTCCTCTGTACTTTAAAAAACAAATTAAAAAGAGATCAGCGAATCTTCATGACTGGTGTCTTGGGAAGGACCCCACCTTGGTGGCACTTCTTTCACAAACCAAAAAGTATCAGGTGCTTAACCTATGGGGCATAAGCAAAACTTGAAATCAAAGTGCACAGAACAAACTCTCTGTCTGAACACGATGTGATGAAGCACAGCTCTTCACCTACCTTTCTGTGTGCTGAAATTACTCCTACGTAGGGGGATAACATAATGCCAGTCTTTAACAGCTAGGGAAAAATCTGGCTGAAGGAAAAGTGGCCTCTGTGATCAGTTTGCCAAAGAGTGTTTGGTGAAGGGAAGATAATGTGCTGAACATAACCAGGCTTGATTACAGTGCAACAGTTCTGGTGCCCCATTGCCTACTGAACCAGAAGCAAAGCAGGGTTTTTACTCTGGCTGTTAGTGGTACCAAGGTCACTGATACATTTCACACTGGAGACTGTGTGAAATTTAAAAGGAAATATTGTCTGGTACTTGGCAATAATTTACACTCAAAACAGTTTTTAATGTAATTAATGTGTTGACAGTATCTTCTACAGTCAAAATATTTGTTTGGATAAATGAACCAGTTAAACACTAATTCATTTCGTTGTGGTAGTGTGCTCCAGGCAGTAAAAGAATGGTGCCTACTGCAATGCTAACTGAGTGGAATAAATTCTTGGACTTGGGTCTTCTACAATTAAAGCTTCAAGGGAATTTAAGGCAGTAGGCTCTGATTTGGGCACAGTTTGTCATGTTAACAAGATCATGGTATTCATTAGGGGATATTATCCCTGCAATGCACTTGACAGTCTGGCATGTCAGAGCACCACCAATAAAATAATTTCATTAAATAGCTCAGATGAAAATGACCTGCTGATAAAGGTGAAGTATGAGCAGAGAAGAGGCTGTAATGGAATTGCATAGTGAGAAGGAACAAGGCATCCCTCTTTTTGAACCAGAAGTTAGATGGTGTATCATGAGTATTGCTATAAGTACCTGATGATGCTGATAGCATGAACTTTCATAATCTTGTGCTTACATGGAGTTGCTGTGATATTGTCTAATGATGTGTTGAGCCTTGAACTGGTTTTCTGTAGTTTATTTAATTTTTCAGTCTTACAGTTCTGCTCCTGACTGACAGAAAAAGGATAGTCTTAGTGTTTGCCCCATTTGGTAGCACAGAAGATTAAAATGGGAAAAAGAAGCATGTTCAGTGAGGTGAGAAGAGTTGGACTTCACTTCAAGATGATGTGTCAGTGCTTTCATACTAATCTAGGATTTACAAGACTTTGTTTATTCCCCTGACTGGTCACATGCTTCCCATATAAACAAATTGCTAGGCCTGATGTTCCATACAGAAATAAATAGTGGAGATGGGATGCTTAGAACATCTAATTAATTCTGTCTGAGTGCAGGACTAACGAAGCTTTTCTGACTTGTAGTAATAAAGCTAGCTGCCATGTCTTATCTCTAATTACCCTTCCTCTCCAGCCCACCCCTTCTGACTAGCAAGTCTATGGAGAGTGGAGGGCCAGGGACGTTTTCTCTTTCTATCTGTTCTGAGATTCTGGCTTTCCCTTTCTCAAATTATCTGGCTTTCTGCACACTCCACACAACCTTTTTCATGTAGGTCTCTGGGTGTCTCATGAATCCTTTGCTTTGCAAACCTCCTCTTTACTCTCCCCCAGATAATCTACCTCATCAGTTAAGCAGGAGTCATGTTGGGGTTAAAAAACCCCAAACAAACAAACAAAAAAACAAACCCAGATTTTGTATTATGCATGGTCCAGAACTTTCTGGTGAAGAGACTACTTACTCCAGTGAAGGTACTTCATCCAACTCCTTTGCTGTGGAGTTTAGTGAGGGAGGCAACAAAGTAGGAGTGCTATAGAGCTGAGCCCTTCAGATGTGTCCAGATAGATCTCATTGCAGCTTGTGAGTGATATGCTCAGAAAGAACCAGTAACTCAGACAAAACATGCCAGGGGACTTCACATACTTTCAGAAGGCTTTTCACAGTTTCACTATAAGATACTTTGCTGAAATTCCTCCACAGTTGTGTTTTGAAGTTGGCCAGCTTTATTCTTCCCTTGTCTGTCTGTGAAAGTGTTGTCTATTCTATTCCTTTGCCAAGAGGAGTTACAAAGCTAAGATAAAAAATTGGTTTTGTTATGATCCACAGTTAGTCCTTTCCTTGATCTTGGAAGGTACAACTTCTTCGAAATTCATGTTTAATTTGTTATGAATTTGGAACTCTCATTGCTTAAAGCTAGCCTACTTTGTGTTATGAAGCCTCTGTTCCGTATGTCAAAAAAACCCAAAAAACAGTGTACTTTTGTTTATTGATTGCGGCCAGCTGTAATTATATGCTTGTCTACATGGGGATGTTGGCCTCTTTGAAATATTAGCAAAATACTATTTGACCTCAAAATGTTCTTGACTTTTTCTTCAAAGATGTCTCCTCATGAGACCTTATTTCTAGTGTATTTTCATTGTTTGCCATAGGGGAAAAAAAATGGTCTGTCTGTTATGTTTTCCCCACTATCCTGGAGCAAATTAAACATAAGTTATGAATTTTTCCAGCAAGACTTCTTTTCTGCTTTGTCTTTGAGCACCCTTTCTTTTTCTGTCCCTTTCTTCCACAGATCTTGCCTTCAACTGTTTTCTCATTTACACAGATATTGAAGTCTTTTGAGAAATGTCCCAAAGCAGCATTCTTTTTCTCTGTTGTCATCTTTATTTCTCTGTGTATTTTCCTTAGAAAAGTATAATTATGAAGGATTTTAGGTAGAAATAAAATCAATCCAATGTTCTAAAGGTCCAGAGGGGTTGCCTGGAGGTAATTCTAGAATACAACTCACCAAATTTCAGAATAAATCAGCTCTGAGAATTTTGTTTGGGACCATCTATCTGCTGAAAAGCTTGATTGTTATTTTAGAGAGTGGTAAAATCAATAGAACTTCACTGTTGTGAAACCACCTAAAATGAAAACAAAGCCTAGAAAAAGTAACCTGTTTTCCATTTGCACTGTATACTTAATTTTACCTTGAAGATTTTCGTTACTGTTGGGTCCCTTTCTTTAAACAAATGGAACTGTTAATTTTCATTTTTACTTCTGAAAATGTTTCTTACTTCTATGACAAGCATCCAAGCGTATCTACACAGCACAGTCATCTGATGCTACATTTTAAGACCTTGAGCTGACACTGAGCCATAAGGTGGATCTCTCTCTAGAACATCACCACACTGGAAAGTGATTCTTCCTCAATCACAGATTTCTGTACAGTCTGAGCAGTCGCACTCACTTGAGAGCCACACTTGTGAGGTGCAGAACTAATTTCATCAGATGTAGACTTGCTGTGATTCAGGCATGCAATTCTTCACACTTATCTCCTTAAGGGACTAGCTGCAAGCTCTTCAGTTAGCACTCCAGTTAGCACTACATGCCAGCTGAACACGGTAGGCTCTTGTATTTGAAAATCTAATAAATGTATTCAGTGATTATTTAGTTTTGCTGCTACATTGCATCAAAAAGCTGCTTAACTGATGCCCCGCTTCCAGTCCTGGATCTCTTTCATTAGAAATTTCACTACAGAATGGACACAGTAGAACTGGGAGTCTCTGAGATCTGGCATAAGATAGGTGATTCCTGCTCTGATTATGATGTTGGATAATTCTTGTGAATGATTCCAGTGTTTGGGTTGTCATTTTTGTTGTATTCCTTCAGGAAATTTGTTCCTGTTAGCTTATTAGTGATAGAAAATACTAATAAAAGCTTTGGAAGCTGTTATTTGAGCTCAAAGGTGAACGTAGGTCTTATTTCACTGTATTTAAAATTGAATCACACAACTTTGCTGCTTTGTGTGACTTTTAACATGCATTTTATTTCACCTGAAAGAGTTAATAACCAGCATATGCCATGAGCTGCAGAAACTATGTAACATGGCTGAAATTTTCCAAAGCAACTGTCTCATTTCATATTTCTTGTCTGCAATATTTTAAAATCTATTTACGCTGATATGCAGGTGTGGGCCAAAGTCTTAGCTTGGGGATCTTTCTCTGGGTCTAATGTTAGTGTATGACTATTAGAACCAGAAGCTGACTGTGTTTGTCAAGGCCAAAGAGTCTTAAAGTAGCACTTGTGTCAATAAGGTTGGTATGATGGGATATTGTGGGATACAGGAGCTGACTGAAGTTACAAAAGATCTGAATTATTTTTCCTTATCTAATTAGCAGTGACCACCTATCCTATATTTATAAGCACTTTTAAACTTTTTTAGTGTGAAGTCTATGAGATTAACCTTAATCAAGTGTTTCAAACTGCTTCCAAGAGTGATTTTAGGCAGTCTTTTTAATCTAAACTAGATGTAAATGACAGGGAGTGTTCACTCAGTCAGTTGTGACATCTCAGCTGGGTGGTGTTAATTAAAAGCTAAGACAAGAACATCTTCTTAAATAATTGCTTAGGCATAATTGACCTGTGAACCAAGTCTATTTTGGTGCAGCTGACAGAGTGCATAGGTTCTTGCTTGACAGATAGCATATTTTTTTTTCACAGTAATAAACCAGTATTTATGTTTCATTACTGTAACATTTTTATGTTGTTGTATGACATAGTACATGTATAAGACTAAAATATAACTAAGGAAAAATACCAATATTTGTAGAAATTATTTGAGGTATGCCATTTTACTAGTACAAGGATAGTACTTAAAAAGCTTTCCTTAAATTGTAATCCAAATTCTGATTTCCTATTTTTCATGGACTGAAATCAGTAAAAAAAAAAGACTGAAGACAGCAGCCATGTAACAATTTTTCAGAGTGACTTTCAGAAAAATGGTATCAAATATGGTGCACAGGTTCGTAGTGCGTGTTAGAAGGTTCAGGAGAAAGTGGGGAGGGAGAGGATAGCCTGTGAGTAGGAACTGTAGGGGAGATTTACTGTATTAATATCATGTTTAAATGTTTCTTCAAAGTAGACAAGTTCTTGATTTTTAAGATTTTGCCTATTAAATGTACTGTTACTTATTTTACTGATATCATGATTAGTCTTACTCCGATGCAAGTATGAACTTTCCCTTCTTGGAAAAGAAGTAATTTATCTAGGTTTAAGGTTTTCAGAAGATGATGAGTTGGAGAGAAATTTCTCAGAGCCCAGAGCAACACCATGAAATTACATTAGTTAAAGTAAATTATACAAGCATAAGCAGATTTTCTTGTATTGCTAAATTATTAGTCTTAAATTTGTTATTTCTCACCTTTTTTTTTCCTCACACTTTGAAAGAATTGGGAGGTAGGGTGCTCAAAAATTAAGAATTGTCTAAGAGAGGAAAATACAAGCTTTGCTTGTTTGCAGATAACCTGATAGGATAGCCTACCCATGAAAATTACTGAAAGAGACTGACGGGGCTTTAACTGTCATGTTCCAGGGCCTGAGAGAAGTTGTTTTGCTGAATAAGGTCTTTTTGGGATGAACGGCTAAAAATTTACTTGGAAGTTATAAACTGGCTTACATGCAGCTGTGAGCTGCTTTACCACTATACAGACACTGAGCAAAGGGCAAAGAAATATCTTTATATATATCTTGGTGTTGTCAGCATTGGAAACAATTGCTGAACCTGCTAACACCAGGTTACTATCACATTGTAGAAAATCACTAATTTATAAATAATTGGCATTTTATAAGATAGATGAGTTTCTGCTATTTTTCTCATTGCTTACCTGCTGTGAGCATGACTGGTTTTCTTTAATCAAGAAACTGCCAGTCACTCTCCATGTCTGTCTGTCTCTCCTCCTCTCTGTCACACACATACACATGCACACACAGAGAATATTTGAAAATTACTAGTACTGCCATCAAGCCAAGGAGGCTGCAGCACTTTAATTTGTAGCCTGCTCTCCTTTTCATACCAAAGACACCATTTAAGGTAAAAGAGCTGTCTATCAATTTTGCTGTTTCAACTTGCTACTGAAATGAACTTCCAGCCTCTGGGGCAGCTGCCCATTGCAGGGATGTCTTGGGAAAGAAATAGAAATGTGCCAGAACTCAGTAAACGACATAACAGTCCTTTCAGTAATGGTGGACCTGACAAAATTTAGATTAAATTACATCAGTATTCAGCAGATCATCCATATAACCTCCTTTCAAAAAAAAAAAAA